>MU716833.1:1664-37858 GCA_026770625.1 Nicotiana glauca | reverse complement strand
AACTGTGTACCTCATAGTAAAACACAATCCATTCCTTATGAGATGTGGAAAGGAAGGAAGCCTAGCTTGAAATACGGTTGATTGTGTATTTTCTGAAAAGGCACCTTTTCAAGACACCTCTTCTGATATTTGCCTATAAATTGTGAGGCAGGGCTGCATCTTTTATATACGAAATACATTCCAGAATAACTTTCTTTCTGAATATATTGCATCCTACTTCGCAATATCTCTCTCTCAAATTCGTAAGTGTGATTTTGCTCCGTTTTTGAGTTCGTTGGAATCCTGCAGTTTGTATTGCCACTGTTGCAGGAAGGTTTATTCCGTTTTATCCTGGGAGGATTTAATCCATTACCTTGGCAACGTGTGAGGGGGTTAAAATTCCTTAAGGACACACAAGCAAATTATGGAGTCGAAAATTTCTCATTCTTCTACCTTTCTTTATTTTCTAACAGTTTATTTTTAACACAGTAACACTAACAATCACAACACTAAATAATTAAGTGGGGAATCATGATTTTAACGAGATTGTATTGTGATCGTCTAAATGACGCTTAAAAATATATTTAAAATTAGTTCTTATAATCGCAAAAATTATATGCACGTTTCTAAATGTCAAACTCTTCAAATTTCAATATATTATCTTAATACTGAATTTTTGACATTCAGATAAAGTGTTTCAATATACACTGAATTGACCTGTGTGTGGTATCTCTAATGTTTTGTATCTTTAATTTGATAGTGGAACATTAGCAAGGATAGAAATTAGAATATATGAAAGATCCGAACCATTAAGTCAATTGAAACTGGCTTGTTAGATTACGATTTGGTAAATTGAAGTTGCACCAAATTAATCATTTCTTGTAACAAAGTATTGGTTCGAGATGAAATTGCTCAACCAACTAAAAGAATGTCTTAGAGTAGTTCAGCCTTGAAAACTATAATGACATTTTTGGATTAACAAGCTACTCCCTCCCGTCCACAATAAGTAACCATTTTACTTTTTTATTTTAGTCCAAAATAAATATTTATTTACATAATCAAGAAGAAATTAATTTTATTTTTCTAAAATTTGCCCTTATTTATATATTCCACTGTGTCAAGGTAACAATTAATTAAGATTAATTTACTGAATACATCTTTTTTTCATTAGGAGTTCGTATTTGCTTAATGAATGTGCTAAATGTAAAATGATCACTTATTGTGAACCGGAGAAGAGTATATATTAACAAATACATTGTTAGTAAATAATAAGTAGCATAGACTTAAGTTGTATACAATGGCGCATAAATAAATTCTACATTAATTATCGGTGCAATTTTATTGATTGAAGTACGTTATTATTCTGTTTTCTAGATTATTATATCAAATGTACTAATTAGAACAAGTAATGCTCAACATGAGTGATTTTATTTTGTATCTCACACAATTAGTTGTGTGAGGCCTCTTTTTATCTCACATATTTGTAAATTCATATCTTACACATCTGGGTTCACAAAATTCTGGAACTCACACAGTTATAAAATAAAAAAGATGTCCCATACAACTAAATGTCAGTTGAATGAGGTACAAAATAAAAAATTTCGTGTGCTAGGTGAAAAAAGTTGGGTGTGGAATGATTGAACTAGAAATGGGTACATTAATAGGAATGAATGCCTTTTGTTGTGGTCCTCTCAAAGTGTTCATCAATTCCCACCATTTGCCCCTAACTTTAATTATTTTTGAGTCTCTTCTAGGCCAAGCAACACACAGCATCTGATTCTATCTTGGCATATATGACAGGCAATATATTCACCTAGCCCTTTCGTAACACCCCCCAAACCTCCTGTAAATATTTACGTGTTTATATTAATTCAATAAATATATAACACCCGATAATTATTCAAGTAAGTCTTTATACTCACCTTTTAAGGTGTCAAATGCCAGGATGGATTAGAATCTAAAAAAAATTAAGTAAAAGTAAGGATCACTATTAAATTCATCTAAAATCTTTTTTAAAAAAATTTATAGATTAGATAGATCGACAAGCAATCGGTAGTAATTTCTTAGCCATAGATGTGACAATTACGTCAAAAAGGGGAAAAAGATGGAACAATTAAAAACATAGGCCATCTCTAGTTCCCTACATGTATGTTAATAAATACTCATTGATTATTTGTGATTTTACCTAAAATGTCGACATTGGACTTTGTCGATGGTCCCTCTATGGTGTCGGGCAAGGATTTATTAACTAATTTTTAGTTAAAACGTTAATCCCTAGCTAAGACAAGAGAACCACGACGAAGTTAGGGGGAATGGCGATTCATCTGAATTCTCTTTATTAGAAAATTATATCGTGTATATAAGATCAATTTTTTCTTTGTATATACATATTGTTTACACCAAAAAGCGGTATGCTTTTTGTTAAACTAATTAATAAAAAAACATAGGATAAATCTTAACCAACGATAATTAACTCTAGATCAAAACATGTTAAATACAAGAATAGAATATAATCGAGCTTATGACCCTTTCTAAGATTATAATAGATATAGAACATAATCGATAGGCTTGCATTCTTGACGTATTGTTCCGTAATAAAAGAACAATGAAGAAAAAGAAGGAATACTATTGATAGCTACGGGATCTATCTTTATTGATTCAGCAATGACGATTACAAAGATTTGCAACCAAGATCTAGACTTCGCTTTGTTTCCGTTAGAGATCTTCTCATGTTCTTCTGTCCCTCCTTTTTTCCAGGAGAGAAGACTTTCTCTCTATCTTCTTACCTCCTATATATATTATAAGTATCCCTTTTGTCTAACGGTCCTTAGCCAGAATACCCTCATCCCTTGACTATACTTTACGTCGCTCCCCTTAAGTATCAGGACATGTACTTTGCCTTACTGGCTTTCTGATGACTTGATCTCGGCAGCAGCCGAGATACTCATCGTTATTACGCCTTGCGGATACGACCACAGCTTAGTCGATCTCTTGTCATTCCTTTTAACGCTAATTTATGTATGGTCAGATTTTGACCCATACACATATTATATGTTGAATCCTTTAGCTTCTTCTTAATTTTTTTATTTCTTATATTTTTGAATGCTTGATAATTAAAAAAAACTATCTCCGCTGCTGAGGAGAATCATATCTCCATTTTCCTAATAGATTCTCTATTATATTATTTTTCTTCTTTAATTAAACATAAAGAACACGGAGATAAGGAAACTTCCACTAAGTAGTTGTGCTGTGGAAGTTATTGAATTTGAACACTTAATAGAACGAGTTCGATTTTGTCGTCTTGGCAACCGAGTATCTTGTTGATATATATACTTTTTTTCTTTCCTTTTTTTGGTTAATAAGATTGTTTACCGTAAAAATAGTAATGATAATTAAATTTAATTATGGAATTCTAAAAATACGTGATATATTTTTATGCTAGTTGTTAGGTAGTTGATGTTATGTTAAAGACTTAGGAATGAGATAAGGGTTTTAGAACAAGGAGATAACCGAACTGAAAGGTTAACAATCAGGGACTCGAGCTTGTCGATTCGGGACCTCGGGGTCGATTCTGATGCTCGGCTAGGAGCTATCGAGGGCGATTTGATGTACGACTAACAGTTACGATAAAATCAATGATGGCTCTTATGGCCAATAATAAGCAATAAATGAAGAACAATGAATGAAGACAATAAATGGAAGCAACAATACCAAGAGAATGTGTTAGAGAGCAGAGAGAATGTTCTTGTATATTTAGTATGGAGCAACAAACGTTTACAAAACGGCAAGGACCCCCTTTATATTGGAGGGGGGAATCCCAATATAGTACAAACGCATTTATTACAAGATATGGGGATGGGACAGCTAGTTGATGTCATGATGCGGGCTTAGACTAGCCTGGCAGACTTTATCGGCTGTAGCTGCACCCCTTGGGAACTCCCCACTTTTCCAATATAGTCGTTGGTCTGCATCGCCCCGTGGTCGATCGTCGACACCCCTCAAGGGTGAACCTCGACCTCAGTCTCGAACCTTGTGAAATATGTTTACGGGGCATCATAATGACGGAAAATTGGACCCTCCGATTTTACCGTGCATAGATAGTCTCCGTGTTTCTTAGAGTGTAATTGATTTGCCCATACGCTGAGCGAGTGTGGCATGATGTATCTCAAGCTCGGTGGGAAGCTAAGGACCATGGTGAGCCTTCATCCCTTTTGTAGTCGTATTTTTCAACCTAAATCTCTACTGACAGCGCTTTCGTTTCTTGTGATTACCTCTTGCATTTGTGTAGGTCTAGGGGAGGTCCTTCTGATGAAGGGAGCATCGCTTGGTGGGGAGGGTGCTTTGGTACCCGATGAAGGAAAGAAAAGACAAAAGGATCCGTCGAATGAACCTTAGGAATCCAAGAAGATTAAGGCAAAAGAAATTAAGGACGACCCGGCAGCCCTAACTCCGGAAATAGCGGGAAGTCCTCGAGTTGAAAGTGATGGGAAAATAACTTCTCGACATCGCCCGAGGGAGGGGTAAACCTGGCCGATCCTCGGGCCGTAGAGATGGTGGCTTTCGAGCCGGAGTATGACATCGTCGTGGTCCAACTTTGAAATGGAGAGGCCACCGAGAAAGTGTCGAGTGATGTCCCCGAGCCGGCCGATGGCCAGAATTCCCCTCGAGCTGGGACGTCTTCGGTAGGTGGTTCGTATGAGCCTATTTCTGGAGCCCTGAATGGACAAGAGATGGTCCTGATTGACCCTGCTGGTGCCGTCGTTGATCGATGCCAACCCTGCACTACTATTGAGAAGCGAGAGAGGTCAAAGCAGTTTTTACCCGATTAAGGTCGGGATCAATTTTCACAGGGAGCTAGATATTGGAGTTGGGTGTCTATCTAAAGTGGAGTTGTGAATTGCCTCCAAATTTTACTTCTACGCTTTTTGGTTTTGATTATGATTCTAATTTATAAAACTACAATGCTCAACTAAACTAAAATAAGTTAGGGTTAAACTATAGCGAGTTGTTCAAATGATTAAAAGGCACTAGGGTAGTGACTTTCGCCTAGGTGGTCAATTGACAGATTTTCGATTCTAAAGCTAGATTGTCACATTTGGGGAGTATGGTATAACCATTGCTCGATTCTACTCACTCTATACGGTAGTTCGAGTGATTTTGCCCGAATTGACTTTCTCAAGACCAATTGGGCATGCAAATTTGCACAAGCAATCAAGGTTCAAGTCGGGTATTACTATATCTAGGTTTAACCCTTTAATTGGTGCTATCAATCTCTTGAGTACACCCCAATTCCTTGCTGGACTAATTTCAGAGACTTAGGCTCTCCTTTTCAAGAAGAGCCAAAGTCAACTAAACACAAACTAGTATTTGCAACCACTAATTTAGCAATTAAACATGAACTTAGTCCAAATATCAAACACCTATAGTCAATCAAGCCCTAAAACACAAGACCCATCAATTACCCACACTAGGGTTGAGCCACAACCCTAGCTTATGGGTCTAGCTACTCATAATTAGAGAAGAAAATAAAGGAATAGATGAAGAGAAACCCATAATAATTAATTACTAAGTTAAACTTGAAGATCCAATGTTGAAATCACACTAAAATTACTCGAAATAGCTAAAAGCAATGAAGTCACGAGTGTAGCTCTCAGTACAGAACTATCTGATGACGTAAAAATGGGAAAAGAATCTATTTATACTAGGCTAAAAATCTTGAACAAAAATACCCTTGCGGGGCTAGTGCAGACCGCACAAAAACGAGTACGGCCGCACTAAGGCTCTTGACTTGAATATCCAGCTCTCTAAACTTGGGGCAATGCGGACCGCACTAAATCGAGTACGGCCGCGGTGACTTCTAGCGCGGTCCGCATGAAATGGATCGCAGACCGCATTGGGCTTCAATCTTCAATCTGGCAACTCTCTGAACCTTGGCTCTGTGGACCGCACTAATTTGAGTGCGGCCGCAGTGAACTCAATGCAGACCGCAGAAAATCCGTTGCGACCGCATTGCCTCTTGGCCTGAAATGCACACTCTCTGAACTTCACTTGTGCGGACCGCACAGAATGGTGTACGGCCGCACTGGCCCTGTTTGACTGAGTTTTGTCTTGTCTTGGTACTTGTTCAAGTTTTACTCCTTTTTGAGCTGGTATTTGACACCTTGTCACCTTGTTGATCAAACCTGCAATCAAGCACAATTTGTGAGCCTTTGGGACTATTTTGTATACATTTCTAATCAAAACTTGAGCATGAAGGAGTGTGTTGATACCCAATTTTTTCCCATGTATTTTACACTCAAGATAATTTCAAAGTAGCATGTGTATACATATATAAATATGCTCAAAAATTTAGTTATTTCTCCCTAAATTTTAAAGATTTTAAAAATTGATTTATTGCCCATTTTGGCAGTACAAAATCAGTAATTATTTTCAAAAAATTATCTTTTCTGTGATTAACCTATTTTATTCTCATATTTACATCAAGATATAATTAAAGAAATTTTTATATATTTTTACGAATTTATTTGGTATTTTTAAAATTTAAATTGTATATAATTGTAATTATAGCCTATTTTACGATTAATAGCATTTTGCAATTATAAAATTATTTTCAGTATTTTTGGATTTCGATTTATATATTATTAAGTGGTTCAGTGCTTTTAATTTTATTTTGAAATCATTATTGCTATTTTATAAAATAAAAAGGGAAAATTGGCCATTTAACATCTAGCCCGTTTTATTTCAATTATAGCCCCAGTTTCTTTCAATTTTAACCTCAATTTAACCCTAATTCCGCCCCAAAATTAAGCCTACCCAATTCCTAAATCACCCGACCCACGACCCAATTTATTTAACTAGCCCAACCCCCACTCGATCTGAGCCGTTGATCAAACAAGATCAACGGCCCAGATAACCCTTACCATAATTAAACCCTCCCCAATTACCCCCTGACCCTCATTTTTGAGACCTCTCTATCTGTCTCTTCCTATCCTCCTTCTCTCTAGAACCTTCTGGTTCTTCTTCTCCGATGGCTTTCACCATCTCTCCGGCCACCTCCAGCCTCACCCCTTTAGAACATCAGCCACCTTGAAGCCTTATCGCATCGGTTCCCTTCGTCCTTGAGACCTCATGGGTCTTCACCATGACAGATGGTCACTGAAGCTTTGCGTAGGGTTATTTTCGGCCATCTCTGACCTCGCTCCAGCGTATCCTAGCCTCTTGAGTCTGATTCTGACCTTCTCCGACTCCGATCGGGGACTTTTCCAAGCCTTTCTCATCCTAGGGTTCCTCTGAAATCCTAACTCTTTGAGGTTTTCTCTGATTCTTTTAGATCCGTTATGTATCTATGCTACACTTGAGTTTTCAAATGACTTCCTAAATTTTCTTTTGAAAATTGCTTTCAAAACCCTTCTTTTCTGATTTAGGGTTTTCTGGAAAGTGTTTAAGTGTTTTATGATTTTCCTTCTTTATTATTCGTGTTGTTTCTCTTACTGTGTTTCCTATGTCATGTTCTTACTTGCTTTCTAATGTGTTCTTATACTTTTCTTTTACCATATTTTTGTATGTTCTTTTACTGAGTTTTATACCCCGGCTTGAATGTTCTTTATTGTGTTTTCTATGTTATGTTCTTGTATATTCTTCTACTGTGTTTTCTATGCTATGTTCTCGCATGCTTTTTCACTATGTTCTACTATCTACTTCCTCTATGATTTGATGTGTTTCTCCTACTGTATCCTTCTACCATGTTCTTAAGTATCCTTGCTATTTTACTGTGTTTAAAGTTTTCTCCTAAAAGACCTGTTTAAGCATGTGTTTCTTCTACTGCTTCCTCTACTATCAGTTGTTCTCTCATTATGCTTTGAATTAGCTTCTTCACTCTATTTTCTTGATCTTTCTACTTGTTTGCATGTTTCCTCATGAGTTTCTGAAAAGAAATCTCTGAGCCTGTTGCCTCCTCTCTGTATTTGACTCGAGTCAGAAACCCTAGAATTTGGGGGGTTTCCTCCGAGTTTGGTTATATGATCAAACTAGGACTTATTTCTAAGTATGAATTCTTCTTGTTTGCACCCAATTTTGATCCTCCTATACTAGACTCTTCTACTGAATAACATGACAAATTTCTTCATGTTTAACGTGTATGTATGCTTTTTATATATGATGATTCTTTCTTCAACGAGGTTTTCAAACTAGTGATTGATTCAGAATTCCTTTTTAATAGGTCTAATTGATTGTTACTGATTTTCCTTAAATTAAAACCTTTTCCACTTTTCTGACTTAGTTCATTCATACCAAATCTTTGATCTCTGATTTCCTGGTTATTAACTGATTTCCTTGGCTTATTTGCACAAACCGTATATTTCAGAAACCCTGTCCTTAAATAACCTTCATGTATTTGACCTCAATCGCATGCTTTACACAAGTTTTTGATTAATTTCTTTCCTTAATTATTTTAAACTCGTTTGAATTTGAATCCCTTAATTAAAGGAATTCTTATGTAATTGATTTACAATCAATCTTCAATTATTTTCTTACCTTATTTCTGCCTGCTTTCTGCACTATAAATACACGACTCTCTTTCACAAGACATACACGAGAACATGATTAAAAACATACTTCAAACTATACAATTTCACAATTCTCTTCTGAAGGCATACTTAGAGTATTCTTGCTTCTTGTCTGCACTTTGGCTTTTACAAGACTACTGCTTTCCTTTACTTGTCTCTGTGTAACTGGTATGTCCTAACTTAATTTTCCGCCTCATCCCAATGTGTTTATTTACAGTCCTTGTATCCATGTCTATTTTATTTGTAAAAGTTTAACATCTAACTTAATATGTATATATGCTACTGTCTGATTCTCTTTTTTATGAACACTTATTCCCTATCCCATTAGCCCCTGTGTGTTTGTGAGTGGGGACTTAAGGCATGGCAACAAGAAATATTGTCCATGAACTGAGTTTTGACCCCTAGCCTCTAATTAGGTCAGAGAGTGTGCCAGTATCTCTCATTGCTGGGCATGCCCTTTGCTTGCTCTTTCTTTGTATCCTGCTTCTATTTTGAACCCCCCATACCCCATTCTTCTATGTATGCTGAGTTAAATTTCATGGCCTGGTAGCACCCAAATTGCTATCCAGGGCTGAACCTGACCTTCAATAGGTCCTAACTCCTCAATTTAAAGCTAACAGGCTAGTCAGGGGTGTGCCAGTATCCCAATTGCTGGGTATGACCACCAGCCTGCCATGGACTTCCCTAACTCTCCCTTATTGCACTTACACTTACTCCTAGACTCTAAGTTCTGCCCTACTCCTATGGGCCTTGCTTTGGGACCTTGAGCTCCCTCTAAACTTGGACATTTGAGGGTTGGCCCTTCCACACTGCACTATGATTTTGTAATGGTATTTGGGATGTAAGCATTGCCTGGAGTTCGTGAAGATCCTCGGAACTTTGACACATCCCAAATAAGAGAAAGGCTTTGGAAAATCTGGTCTTTGGAAGTTGGTTTATTCCATATGTTAGACTAGGAGTCTGAATTAGGCTCTCCTTGGTTGGAATTTTAATTTCTGATGTAATTTACTTTTTCTGGATTCATTCAAGTTGTAATAATTTGTAATAACTATGGGGCGTATAGTAAAAATGGGGAGGGTCTCTTATGTTATGCATGCGGGGTAGATATCATGCCTTAGGTTTTTTTTTGTTTGTTTTTTTCTGCAATCACAACATTTTCGTTTATGAATCTGCATATAGATATCCTTCTTATAGGTCATTTTCATCATACATTTAGAAATTCTGCCTATAAGTCATCTCATTACGCAATTCGAAATCATGCCTATGAGTTTATTCACATCTGCATATAGATATCCTACTTATGGGTCATTTCGTTATACATTTAGAAATCCTGTCTATAAGTCATTTCATTATGCATAATGAAATCATGCCTATAAGTATGTCATTTGCATATAGAGACCATGCTTATAAGTTTATTCATATTTGCATATACACATTAGGCAAATAGTCTATAGATTAAAATAACAAAAATGCACTCTAGATACCATGTCTATAGGAATCTTGCACTTCTATAAATGTTGTAAAATCAATCACACTTAGAGAGCATGCCTATAGGAATAACTAACTGAATCTGAATCTGAATCGTCCATCTCGCTTGTAAGTCTAAAATCAGTGATAAATTCATTTTAAAATCTGCAGAACTTTTGTTTGTTTCTAAAATCAATAATCCTCCTTCAAACTCAGTACGCCTTCTGCATTGTTAGATATCATGACTACAGGCCTCATCTAGGCAAACCTGTGGGTTATTAATCAACTATACCAGTCTTAATAATTACAACCAGCAGGCAGGTCTAATTCGGACTTTTTATCTGAAAAATATGTGATAAATCAGCCACCCTTCCTACGTTAAGTTTAATTAAAGACATAACCAGTATATGAAGTCATGCTATGTATTTGCATTTAAGTGAGGAGGCATGTCTGAGCCCTAACTGTTGTTTTTCTCCCCCTATTTGACTGTATGTTTTGCTTGTCGTCTAGATTTTTATCCTTTCTTAAACTTCTGAAAAGCCCAAATTCCCTCCCCTTTAGGACTAGTAGTCCCAATGCCTCCAGGACTGATAGGATCGGGATAGGTAATAGCATGTAATATGTAACGATACTATTCTATGCTTTAATACCGTAACGGGGTGGGAAAGGGTAGACATGGAGATGATGATCACGCGATAACATCACGCGTACGATTGGCTACCGGGTGTTGTGTGGATGATCCATGTATTTCATAAACCTAGGACCCCCTTTTCCCTTATGTAATTTTGTTATTATTTTTAGATTGTCAATTTTCAGTTCTTTAAAATTCTGTATTTCGTTTCAGTTATTAAAATTCCTCTTTAATTTTCTGCACTGTCTTTTCCTCTAAGATTTTTTGCTCAATCACTTCTTTGTTTGATTATTTGTATTCATCACTTGACCCCATTTTCTGCATTTAGACATTCTTTTAAACAACTATGAAACCACTTATTCCCTAACTTCAGCATGTTTAGTAACCGTTGTACATACCTACTTGAAGTCTTTATGTGAAATTGTCTTGTATGCTTATTTGCTTTTAAAGTCACAATTATAGCATGACCGGGAATCACACTAGTGGATCTTGAGGGGTGCTTAACACCTTTCCCTCGAGATAATTTCTAGCCCTTACCCAAACTCTGGTTCTTCAATTCAAACCCTTCTTAGTGTCCTAATGCACTTAATCATTAGGTGGAGACTCTTCAAACTCCAAAACCCAATTCCCAAAAGGGAAGAGAGTTGTCCGCCCAAACGTCGTAAACCCGATTTCGCCTTTAAAGAAAAAGGGGGGCATCGATAGAGTGTAAAATGCATCATATTCCGTAGTTATCAATTTCCCCGAACTGAAGCTTTTGCTTATCCTCAAGAAAACAAAATAAGACCCACCCCTTAAAAGAAAGTCCAAAAAAATTCAGTTGTCCGAAAGTGACCTTATCTAGCATCAATTTGGACTAACAATTGCCCTCAATAAAAATGAATCATTAACAACACTTTACTCATTTAAACACCATGGATTAAGTGCGACACAAGAGCAACAAGAATTGACTAAACACATCAAAGAACTCTTTATATTACTTTGGTCATTGTGGAAGCCAAACTCACACATCCTCAACTCTCTCTAAGCAAACCTCACCTTTAAAATAGTGGCACTCAGAACGAGGTTAATGGAAATACACTCATCTCTCTCAAGGAAAAGTCGCAAGCCCGGCTCTAAGTACCATATGCTTGCCCCTTATTTGAGTCACCACTAATGTAATCTTCATTCAGCTAGAGATCATATAGGGCTTTTGTGGAGACATAGTTAAGGCTTTTGGTTCCGGGTAGGCAATGTTTGGTCTAAGTAGGTTTCATCTTCCGTTAAGCACTTCTTTTGTTTCATTTTGTCACACATTCACTTGACTTTTTGAGTCATTTCACTTCTTTTCAAGGGGTTAGAGAGACCCACTGTCACTTTTTCTTATAAATTTCAAATATTTTCTCATTTCTCAATTTTTCACACCTTTCATTCTTTGCTTTTCTTGAATCCCTTTTATTCATTTCTACATTGAGTATTCTTTTTGTCTTTTTGCTTTTCTTTCTTTTTTATTGCCTTTTATTTTCTTCATTTTGTACCTTTCTACCACTTTGTTGCCATCCTCATCTCTCCTCCCAAACTTATACTTTTACCATGTGCTAAGGAAAGATCGGGTGCCGAGAGAGGGTATCTTTTAGAATGGGTAACAGCTTGTATCATGTTTCTTGAAGGAAAAAGGTCTAAGGCTCAAAAGGGTTGGCTAGGAATTTTATCATTGGTAGGCTATGGAAGTGATCAAGCTATCATTTGGATCAAGGAGAGCCTATAATCACGTCTCAAGTCAAATTACATGTAGGATTTCACCTCAACAAACATTCAGGGCAAGTTCTACACCAATGGCTCGGGACTTGAACTTGCTATGTAATTTCTCACCACACAAGCTATGGGATTGCTAAAGACACAGAGTCGGGGGCCCACAACCACCTTAGATAATATTTGAGCACACAATGGTCCCGAAAAACCACTTGATGATTATAGGCCAACACAAGAGTCTCAAGGTCACAACTTTCACCATCATATATACAACGATTTGTTTTTTACCATAAGATCAAAGGCAAATATGCTAGGCCCAAGTGAAGCTTTGCTTGAGGCACCCTTATCACTAACTACTAAAAAGCAAAAAGAAAAATAGACTCAAACTCTTAAAAAGGTTGTCACGCCATGGAAAGAGCCACCCGGTTCACATAAACTCTACCTTTGGAAAGAACCGTGGCATTAAGAAAATCAAAGGCTTATTGCAAATAGTCAAAAAAAGAAGCTACGAACATAAATAAGAATCTACAGAAAAGAAAAATGCGGAAAGTAAAATGAATATGTACAAGAGGGTATTTAATCGAATATACAATACAGGGATGAATATATACAATGTAACATAACTTTTATATACATACCCAAAGTGAAAGTACGAAAAATGTAGTGAAGTACTAAAATTATGTGCATACCAAAGATTAAAAAGAAAGAAACCATAAAATCTATCAAATATATACAATCATCCAACAAATCAAAGTAGGGCCTACTCCCTCAAATGAAAGCTGGCATTGTCCTCAATGCCAACTAAGCAAAATAAACACCAAAAATAAAGGAAAGAGGATACAGAAACCCCGTATTGGTTGTCTGTCTGCATAGGGTCCTGAGTGGTCTCTGGGTCCGCAATATGCTCGGAAACCTCAGACTGGTTCCCTGTGACCTGTGGCTCTGTTGCTGGGACTTGAGCCTGGACTTGGACAGGCTCCTGGGCTGCATCATATGGCTGACTGGAGGAGGTCTCCGATGGGTCTGCCAACTGGATGATTGCATCATCTGCACGGGAAATCATCCTCTTCCTCTTGGGAGACCTCTCTGACTACACTAGCTGGGGATGGGTTACTGATACCGAGTCATGTAGAAATAAATCCAACGGCAGGTGATTTGCCTTCAACCAATCAACCTTAACCCGTAACTCCTTCACGAACTCCTTGGAAGCCCGCGTCTTCCTCATCTTCTTGGCCTCCCTAGCAAGCTCATTGAGAGCTTTCCCATGAGAATCTACAGCTTTCGTAAGCACTTTCTGAGTGTCAAGGATCTTTTTTTGGTTTTCCAGAATATCCTTAAGGTCATCCTCAATAGATTGTGGGACCTGCAGAGGCGGAGGTGCCGACTGAGTTGCCACTGTAGTAGTGAGGACAGACAACTTAGAGGAAGTTGTCTGCATCCAGTTGTTGATGCTGAGAAGGGCCTGGCTCAGACGGTGTGCAGTCACTGGGTAGGCTGGGGTGGAGGGTATGTTTGGAACTGCTAAAGTGGATGGACTAGGGGGCATGTCCACTGAGGTGGAAGAAGGTTGAGTAGGAGCCACTACCACTACTGGCTCTTCAGACTGGCCAGTTGGAGCAGTGGCTATTCCCTTGTAGTTCTTGCCTTTTGGGTTGTCATCACCATGTATGCTGTACCATGAGAACGGGGCCTTTGCTTTCACTTTGATATCAAATGGTCGCTTTTCAACTTTGAGGTCCCTGAAGTACATAGTTAAGAATCTGGGGAAGGGGTAGTTTTTGTCACCTTCACTTACTACCCGTGTAATCACCCGAGACATCATATTCCCGATGTTAATCGGGTACCTCGCCATGATTGATGCTACCAGTACTGCCCGGTGAAGAGGGAGTGAGTTGTTATGGGTAGTGGGGTCCAATCTGCTGCACACGAATGTTTTCCACCCCTTGGCCTCGAAATTCAAACTTCTCCTCAAAATTTTCACTCCCACATTCAACCAATCAGGGGTAGTACCTGGGATTGCCAGATACTGTGCCAACCAAGAACGGACCTCCTCACCTAATTCCATTTTTGCCAAATACAGGGATTAATCCTCCTTATCGAAACCCAAGTAGTCGTTTATTGTTTTTCTATCAAACAACACTTTCAAATTCCGTACCTTGGTCACTTTGGTGCCCTTCTTGATATGGGCATCATTTGTGTAAAATTCCTTGACCAGGTGCTCGTTTGCATCCTTATAATGGCCTAAGAAGTACTCCCATCCCATTCTCTCTCTAAATTGTCTTCTCATATTGGGATTGTGAGGCAAAAGGTCTCTATCTACAAAACTTCTCTCCGAAATCAATTTCCTCACAGACCACCATTCCCTGAATTTATGGTAGGCCACCTCACTCACAAAGCGGTCTTGCCACACCTCCGATTTTCTAGTTCTAGCAACACCTCCCACCTGAGGTTCACCCCCTTCTCCTACTACCTTTTCTCCTCCTACTTCCTCATCTTCTCCTACTATACCCTCTTCGGATAATGAAGCTATGGGAGAGGTGGAGAATTCATCCCCACTACCTTCAGCTGAGCCCTCAAACGACCTAAATGATACATTTGCTGAAGCTTGGGCAGTAGGGGAAAGTGGAGGAGTGTCTCTTAGTTTGTTTCTCTTCGGCCAGTTAGGGATGTACTCTGGCACAGAGTCTGAAGACATATCCTGGGAGGGCTCGTACTCACTCCCCGAGTGATCAATAGCCCTATCAGCAGCTTTGATGATCTTCCTTGTGTTTTTAATGTTTTGCCAGGCTTGGGGAGTCAATCTTAACATCTTTTGTTTCTCTCCCCGGGAGGATTCTCCTCTACCTGCTTGTTTAGCACCCTTGCCTCTTGGTTTCACCATTGTTTACAAACAATAGTCATTAAGCTTGTTAGTATCCAGAAGAGCATTATAAATTGCAGCTGCAGAAAAAATTGTTACAGACAGTTCAATATGTTGCAGAGTACGGACCGCACAAAATGTAGTGCAGTCGCACAGAGGCCAATGCGGACCGCACAAAATGGCAATGCGGTCCACATTGAGGCACCGCAGACCGCACAAAATGCAATGCGGCCACGGTCCTCAATGAACAAGTTTTAGAACATTCTTCAATGTGGTCCGTACAAAATACCATTGCAGACCGCACAGGGGCACCGCAGATCGCATAATTTCCATTGCGATCCGCACTGAGTGCCCAGTTGCAGCACTAACTTACGGTTCATGATATTTTGACATTAAGTCCAATTCTACACATAATAAATAGTCCCTAAGTGTTTGTCCAGTGTTTGAACTACTTATTCTAACAGTAAACAAGAATTAACTAACCTAAGCTTACCAAATCACAAGAAATACAAGAAAAATAGAAGAAGAACGAAGAAAAATAAAAAATTTGATGAAAATAATAAAATTAACAATTGAAAAGAGATGAGAGTACCATAAGTAAGATGTTGTGATGATGATTAGGCCTTAATGATCAGTTACGTGCAAAGAGTAGGGATGAACATTAATTTTTAAAGCTTCGAGAGTTAAAAGATTGAAAAGTTCAAAATGAGGGCCTTAGGTACTATTTATAGATAAAGTCCTGGGGCCCATATCACCTACCCAATACAGACCGCACAAAATGGAATGTGGTCCGCACTACACAACATTTATACAAGTTAAGAAGGCAACCTATGGCGGTCCGCACAAAATACTTTGCGGCTGTAGTGGTCCACCGCGGACCGTACAAAATGTAATGCGGCCGCGGTGGAAAACTTCAGACAGTTGGTATTTTCTTCCATCATCAGTGCGGTCTGCACTAAGTTTGTGCCCCCTGCACTAGGTTCTTTGCGGCTGCATTGCAAACTTTAGAAACTTGAACAATTTTTCAACTATGTCCTGCACTGCATCAACAAAATCTTGTATCATCTCACAACCAGTCAGTCCAAAAATAAATCCTATACTACAATGAAAATCAAAGAAAAACAAGAAGAAAAACACATGGGTTGCCTCCCAAGAAGCGCATGATTTAACGTCGCGGTACGATGCAGGTTAAAATCAAATCATTTGAGATGAAGAAGTGCCACCACGTGGCTGTGCCTCGACCCATTTTGAAAAATAGTCAACCGCTACTAGAATGTAGGTGTTCCCACATGAGCTAACGAACGGGCCCATAAAATCAATGCCCCATACATCAAAAATATCAACCTCAAGAATGGTAGGGAGGCATCTCATCCTTCTTCGAAATTCCACCCGCTCTTTGACATTCGTCACATCTCTTCACAAGATCACTTGCATCTTTATACAAAATTGGCCAATAAAACCCACAACTAAGAACTTTGAAAGCTGTCTTCGCCCACCATAATGGCCACCATAGGGAGAGGAATGACAAGCCTCCAAGATACTTAATTGCTCTTCCTCCGGGACACACTTTTGGATCACGCCATCTATGCAAATCTTGAACAAATACGACTTATCCCAATAGAAATCCAAACTATTCCGTTTGAGCTTCTTCTTTTGGTTAGAAGAGAGATCACACTGTGTGATGCCAGTCACAAGGTTATTAGCAACATCCGCAAACCATGGCATATCACTCATTGACACAGAAAGTAGCTGCTTATCAGGAAATTCATCATTAATCTCTAGGCCATCACATGACCTTCCTTCCTCCTCTAAGCGGGACAAGTGGTCCGCCACTTGGTTTTTTAAGGCCTCGCAAAAATTTGTACTAAAAACCTAGTAGCTCGTGGTGTTAGGTTCCGGAGGTCCGGACCCTTTGTACTGATCTAAGCATTCAAAAATCAAAGAATCAAAGTTTTTCAGAAAAGTGCTATTTTTGCGGTCCAGAATTCGGTCGCAAATTAAGTATGCGGACCGCATTTCTGCCGCAGATTGAGTCAGTGATTTGGTAAAAATTGAGGTTAAAATGGGTCTATTATGCGATCGCATAACTGATATGCGGACCGCATTTCTATCGCAAGATGAGTCCATGTTCCAGTCAAATTTGAGGTAAAAAATGCGGAGCATTATGCGACCGCAAATCGGGTATGCGGACCGCATTTCTGCCGTTAACCCAAACAGAATATTCAGAGTTTTGGAGCACTTTTGCAATCCATTATGCGGACCGCATTTCCACTCTGCGATCGCAAAGTACGACCGCAAACCTGACTCGGGCTACTATTTTTCTAAATTTTAAACCCGAGCCCCTTTTTAATAAAACACCCCAATCCCTCATTTTAACATACTTTCTGAACAAAATAAGAGACATGGAAGAGAGGGTTCTTGAGAGAAAAATTTCATCTTCACCAATTTGATTTTCAAGGTCACCTAGGCCCGAGAAATTTCAAAGTAATTATCTTCATCCCCATTCTTGCAGGTAAAATCCCCAACCCTTTTTCATTGATTTCCAGGTTTAAACATAAAGGGTGAGTCTCATGCATTGATTCTTGAAAATAAAGGATGAAAACATACATGCATGTCTTTTAAAACCTAAAACCTAGTAAGGAAAAATTGGGTAGAAGTAGAGGTTTACAAAAGAAGGGTTGATAACCTAAATATGATCGGGTAGTAATTGTGAAATTCAATTCTAAGATATATGTGTTAACTTGTGCACTAGATTGACATTGCTAGACTGTTTGGTGAATTGAAAGTAGAAGTTAAAAGGGAATTCGGCTCCAGGAATATATGGCTAATATTGACCTTTGTAAAGTCACTTTGTTTGGTGTACGACTATTTGGTATATGATATCTTTGTGGACCATTTGTGAAATTCTTGTGATTGGTATGCTTTGAGCGTTCGTGGTTAAGTTTCCCGATATAATGGTGCAAGTAATTGGCAACAAACCAAATGTGTGTGTGTGAATGTATTTATGTGGTAAGAGCTAGGAAATAAATGATGGAAAGAGATCGTAATTGATGCAATCGAAACAACTATGGTAATAACATATATGGCTTGTCATGGGCAATTATCGTTGTGACTTAAATCGCATATGAGCTGTTGAATATGATGAAAATGGTATTGATAGTTATGGAAATTCTTAGTGAATTGTTGTTGTTGTTTGTGAATTTTGATTGTTCGGTGGGATCGGTTTGTGCGCCGCAACACGAAGTAATGAGGTGTGGGTTGTGGTGATAAGGGTGGTCAAGGTAATAAGGGTGGAAAGTGATCGAAATCACTATCGAAATGAAACATGAGAAAATTGTGAAATCATTGATGTGATAAGGTTGAAGGGGAAAAAGGAGAGATTGTAAACTTGTTTGGCTTGATTGTTCCTTTCATGTGTATTTGATTGTTGATTCTATTAATGCTTGTTACTTGTGTATGGTTTGAGTTTACTTGGGGCAAAGTTTGTTCATGCATAGCAGTACAATTCAAATGTACTGACGTCCCTTTTTTCGGGGGCGCTACATTCGTGTTATGATTGTAGGTGGATCCATAGCAGGTACTCCAGTCCACTGACCGTAGCTCCCCTTCACTTCCTGTCAGCTGAATTGGTGAGCCCCTTTCCTCTCGGGGCCCTGCATGGCTCATGCCGCTTTTATTCCGGAGTCTTGTTTTGGTATTTGTGTAAGGTATAGTCGGAGCCTTGTTACCGGCAAGTATTGTATCATCCTTTTGTATCCTTAGAGGCTCCGTAGACAGGAAATGTGGGTTATCAAATTATGTAAATATGTATTTTGTATGTTGGGCGATGTAAGTTGTAAATTTCGCTAAGTAACCATGTATGTTATGTATGTTTGTAAAAATGTGTTTTAATAATAAATTACTATTTCCTTTGATTAATGAGTAATGAGAACACGGGGTAGAACGTGGGATAAGAAAGTCACCCAGGTCCGCTTGACTGGGGCTATCCGGTCAGGCGTCGGTCATGTCCCTCGGTTTTGGGGCGTGACAGGTTTTCACTACCTTTTAGGCCCACAATTTCTAAATCAATCTCTTGAAGTAACAAGACCCATCGCATCAGCCTAGATTTGGAGTCTTTCTTTGTCATCAAGTACCTAAGGGTTGCATGATTGGTTTGCACTATGACCTTGGCTCCCATGAGATACGGCCGAAACTTTTCCATTGTGAACACAATAGCCAAGAACTCTTTCTCAATTACCGTGTAGTTCCTTTGAGACTCAATCATTGTCTTGCTCGCATAGTACATTGAATGAACCATTTTGTTAAATTTTTGACCCAAAACTGCCCCAACTGCAACATCGCTTACGTCGCACATGAGTTCGAAAGGCAAACTCCAATTGGGTACAGTAATGATAGGGGTGGTGGTTAAATTAAGCTTGAGAAGTTCAAATGCTTGCATACATCCCTCGTCGAACACAAAGTTGGCATCCTTTTCTAGTAGCTTGCACAAAGGATTCACTACCTTCGAAAAATCTTTTATAAATCTCCGATAGAACCCCGCGTGCCTAAGAAAGCTCCTAACCCCCTTAACAGAAGTGGAGGAAGGAGGCCTTGAAATCACCTCTATTTTGCCCTTATCAACTTCTATGCCATTCTTTGAAATTTTATGACCCAACACTATGGCCTCCTCAACCATAAAGTGGCATTTTCCCCAATTAAGCACAAGATTGGTGTCTTCACAACGAGCCAACACTCTATCCAGATTTTTCAAATATTCATCAAATGAATCACCCACCACACTAAAGCCGTCCATGAACACCTCCAAAATATATTCCACCATATCAGTGAAAATGGCCATCATACACTGTTGGAATGTCGCCGGTACATTACACAACCCGAAAGGCATCCGAGAAAAAGCAAAGGTGCCATATGGAAAAGTAAATGTGGTTTTCTCCTGATCCTCTAGAGAAATCAATGTTTGGTTGTACCCAGAATATCCATCCACTAAGCAATAGAAGGAACGGCCAACAAGACGATCAAGCATCTAGTCAAGGAAAGGCAATGAGAAGTGATCCTTGCGGGTCACCTTGTTCAGCTTGCGGTAGTCCATGCACACCCTCTATCCGGTAACTGTCGGGGTAGGAATTAGTTCATTATTATCATTGGTCACTACGATCATACTACCCTTCTTCTGCACACACTGCACTGGCAAAGTCCACGAGCTATCACAGATAGGGTACACAACCCCGACATCTAACCACTTGATCACCTCATTTTTTACAACTTCTTGCATTGCCTCGTTCAACCTCCTTTGATGCTCCAAGGAGGGTTTTGCATCATCTTCAAGAATAATCTTATGCATACAGAATGCATGGCTTATTCCCCGAATATCAGCTAAAGTCCATTCAATTGCCTTTTTCCACTTTTTGAGCACCGCCAATGTGGCATCTACCAGCATGTTAGTAAGACAAGAGGAAAGAATAACTGGTAAAGTTGAACTAGGGCCTAAGAATTCATACCTGAGGTGTGGAGGCAATGGCTTCAACTCCAACACTGGAGGTTCCTCAATTGAAGGATTTGTTGGAGGAGTCTTTCTATTTTCAAGATCTAAAGAGAGTTTCCTAGGCTCATAAGAATAATATCCCATTCCATGTAAAGCATTCACGCACTCCACTCGGCCCTCATCATCATTGACATCAAGATTTAACAATACGGCCTCCATAGGGTCTTCCACATTGATCGTTGCACTAGTATCATCAATTATCACAGTCGTGACAAGACCACAAATGAGCACACTTCGGTACAATTGGGCTGCTTCATTGACTTGCACAGATGAAAGACTACCTTATCATCACCTACCCGAAAAATGAGTTCCTCTACTTCCATATCAACTAGAGCCTTCCCCGTAGTAAGAAAAGGTCTCCCCAATATGATCGGGACTTCATAATCTACCTCACAATCCAAGATCACAAAATTAGTTGGCAAGATAAATTTTTCCACCCGGACAAGCACATTATCAACAATAACCAATGGTCGCTTCGTTGATCTATCCGCCATTTGCAATCTCATGGAAGTCGGCCTTGGTAGTCCAATACCCAAAGTCTTAAAAACTGAGTAGTGCATCAAGTTGATGCTTGCCCCTAAATCACATAAAGCTTTAGCAAAGTCTACACTTCAAATAGTGCAAGGGATAGTGAAAGCACCGGGATCCTCCAACTTTGAAGCCATTGAATGTACTATAACACTAAATTGGTGGGTCATCTTGATAGTTTCACAGTCCATGGATCTTTTCTTTGTCACCAAATCTTTCATGAATTTAGCATAGCCAGGCATTTGCTCCAAAGCCTCCACTAAAGGCACATTAATGGATAAGCTTTTCATCATTTTAATGAACTTTTTTTACTGATTTTCATTTTTCTGTTTGGCTAGCCTTTGAGGATAAGTTGGAGGTGTCCTATACAAGGGTGCCTTAGCTTTTGGCACAACCGGCTCCGGCATGTCTATTACGTGTTCCCTAGACGGGTTCACGTCATTTTGCGTTTCTACCTCGGCATCTTGAATATCAATCCTCACTTCTTCGTTCGCATTTTCATCAAGCACATTCTCAACCACCAAAGGAACTTCATCTTCTTGCAACTAAACTTCATCACCCAAAACTTGCTTTTGTTTGGAGGCATTCACATCACTGCCTCATCCACTCCTAGTAGTTACCGCCATAACATGATTGTTCCCACCATTTGGGTTAACCACCGTATCACTCGGTATAGCCCCCTTAGTACGAGTATTCAATGACTGTGAGATTTGGCCTAGCTGAACCTCCAAATTCCTGATTGAAGTGTTGTGAGAAGCCAATTGCGCATTAGATTCAACATTCTTTTTCATCATCTATTCAAATATCATTTCAATTCTCCCCATTTCATTGTTGGAAGAACTAGGACTCTGGGATGGAAAAGGTGGTGGATTGCTCGATTGTTGGTACATTGGGGGCCTTTGAAAGCCTTGCCCCTGATTTCCCTGGTTATTGTTCCATCTACCTTAGTTGTTGTTGTTGCTCCAGTTTCCTTGATTGCCCCAATTGTTGTTTTGATTGCCCCAATTTGGATTTTGATTATTGTTTCCCCAATTATTGTTCCCTTGTTGTTGATTATTCCAATTATTGTTGCCTTGTTGTTGGTTACCCCAATTGCCTTGGGATCTACATTGTTGTTGTTGTTTGGAATAATTGCCTCTTTGGCCTTGATAATTATTCACATATTGTACCTCTTCAATCTGCCAATCATAACTATCATCTTAGAATCCACTACAATCATTGTCAAATTGATCTAAACTCCCTTGGTTCGGTTGACCTCTTTATCTTTTTTGGTTCACTAGCATGTTAACACCCTCCATGGCATTCACTTGGCGAGGATTTTGGACTTTTTGCGACTGTACCTTTGCTAGTTGGTTCATGGTTGTTGTCAACTCAGCTAGCACCTGCCCATGATTATGTAGTTCTTTGTGCAAATGAGTGACTGTGGGGTAACCCTGGGGCACATTGGCTCTACTTTGCCAAGTGTAGGACGTGTCAGCTATCTCTCCAAGAATGGCACAAGATTTATCATATGTCAGCTTTATGAAATTACCCCCATCAAGTTGATTCACTATGCATTGATTTGTTGTGTTGATGCCCCGATAGAAAGTTTGTTGCAACATATTTTCCTTCATATCATTGTTGGGGCAATCCTTCACCATGGTTCTATATCTCTCCTAAATCTCATGCAATGATTCGGTGGGCTCCTGTTTGAAAGCTAAGATCTCATTCCACAATGCTGCCATATGCCCTGGTGAGAAGAACTTTGCAATGAACTTGTCTGCCAACTCATCCCAAGTAGTGATAGAATGGTTGGGAACTTTCTCAAGCCAATCTAATGCTTTCCCTCTAAGTGAAAATGGGAAGAGTCTCAACCGGAGTGCATCCTCGGACATATTAGTTTGCTTGCTTCCCCAACAGGTATCCACGAACCCCTTGAGATGTTTGTAAGCATTTTGAGTGGCAGCGCCCGTGAAATACCCACACCACTCCAGCAATGTCAGCATCACATTAGTAATTTGGAAATTGCCCGTCTGGATCCGAGGTGGGACAATTGCACTTGCATAGCCTTGGTTTGGGAGCACTCGAGGAACCACTCTTGGAGGTGGCGGAGGAGGGTCTAGAACATTTTCATTAGCATTGGCCTGACAGCCTCTTCGTTGTCCTTGAGGTACAATAGGTACCTCATCCTCTCCATTATCATCAACCTCCTCCACAATCACATTTCCAAGAGGGTCATTAACATTTGCTGTCATTTTGTACCTGACGTTGTGACACACACAAGTTAGTAATAAAGAAGGAAAGAAGAACAATACACAAAACTATTTAGATAGACAGCCAAAACCGTTAGCTCCCCGGCAACGGCACCAAAAAGTGATCGAGGCCAACCCTGCACTACTATTGAGTAGCGAGAGAGGTCGAAGTAGCTTTTACCCGATTAAGGTCGGGATCGATTTTCATAGGGAGCTAGATATTGGAGTTGGGTGTCTATCTAAAGTGGAGTTGTGAATTGCCTCCAAATTGTACTTCTATGCTTTTTGGTTTTGATTATGGTTCTAATTTTATAAAACTACAATACTCAATTAAACTAAAATAAGCTAGGGTTAAACTATTGCGAGTTGTTCAAATGATTAAAAGGCACTAGGGTAGTAACTTTCACCTAGGTGGTCAATTGACAGATTTTTGAGTCTAAAGCTAGATTGTCGCATTTGGGGAGTATGGTATAACCATTGCTCGATTCTACTCACTCTATACCTCTTGGTAGTTCGAGTGATTTTGCCCGAATTGACTTTCTCAAGACCAATTGGGTATGCAAATTTACACAAGCAATCACTGTTCAAGTCGGGTATTACTATCTCTAGGTATCAATCTCTTGAGTATGCCCCAATTCCTTGTTGGACTAATTTTAAAGACTTAGGCTCTCTTTCTCAAGAAGAGCCAAAGTCAATTAAACACAAACTAGTGTTTGCAACCACTAGTTTAGCAATGAAACATGAACTTAGTCCAAATATCAAACACCCAATGTCAATCAAGCCCTAAAACACAAGACCCATCAATTACCCACACTATGGTTGAGCCACAACCCTAGCTTATGTGTCTAGCTACTCATAATTAGAGAAGAAAACAAAGGAATAGATGAAGAGAAACTCATAATAATTAATTACTAGGTTAAACTTGAAGATTCAATGTTGAAATCACACTAAAAATTACTCTAAATAGCTAAAAGCAACAAAGTTACGAGCGCAACTCTCAGTATAAAACTATCTGATGACCTAAAAATGGGAAAAGAATCTATTTATACTAGGCTAAAAATCTTGGACAAAAATACTCCTGTGAGACTAGTGCGGACTGCACAAAAATGAGTGCGGCCGCACTAAATGAGTGCAGTCGCACTAAGGCTATTGACTTGAATATCCAGCTCTCTGAAGTTGGTCAATGCGGACCGCACTAAATTGAGTGCGGCCACGGCCACAACCCTAGCTTATGGTTCTAGCTACTCATAATTAGAGAAGAAAACAAAGGAATAGATGAAGATAAATCCATAATAATTAATTACTAAGTTAAACTTGAAGATTCAATGTTGAAATCACACTAAAATTACTCGAAATAGCTAAAAGCAATGAAGTCACGAGCGCAGCTCTCAGTATAAAACGATCTGATGATCTAAAAATGGGAAAAGAATCTATTTATACTAGGCTAAAAATCTTGGACAAAAATACCCCTACGGGGCTAGTGCGGACCGCACAAAAATGAGTGCGGCCGCACGAAGGCTCTTGACTTGAATATCCAGCTCTCTGAACTTGGGCAATGCCGACCGCACTAAATCGAGTGCGGCTGCGGTGACTTCTAGCGCGGTCCGCATGAAATGGAGCGCGGACCGCATTGGGCTTCAATCTTCAATATGGCAACTCTCTGAACCTTGGCTCTGTGGACCGCACTAAAATTGAGTACGGATGCAGTGAACCCAATGCGTACCACAGAAAATTTGTTGCGGCTGCATTTCTTCTTAGCCTGAGATGCACACTCTCTAAACTTCACTTGTGCGAACCGCACATAATGGTGTGCGGCCGCACTGGTCTTGTTTGACTGAGCTTTGTCTTGTCTTGGTACTTGTGCAAGTTTCACTCCTTTTTGAGCTAGTATTTGACACCTTGTCACCTTGTTGATCAAACCTGCAATCAAGCACAATTTGTGAGCCTTTGGGACTATTTTGTACACATTTCTAATCAAAACTTGAGCATGAAGGAGTGCAAAATGCATCATATTCCCTAGTTATCAATCGTCGAGAGTGATTCCCCTCAGGGAACGACCCTAACCCCTAAGGGAGTGCAAGATGTCCCGCATGAAGAATCTTCCGATGCGGGGGTGCATATCAAAGGCAGAGATGTGCTCTAAAGGCTTCCAACCATTCCCGAGGGAATCCTCAAGATTGATGCTTCACTCGTCTTCGGTGAGATGAGCATGCTTTGTGAGTAGGTAGTTTTTGCGAATCCTCTATGTCATTCTTGCCTCTGTCATTCTGACCTTTGTATTTTTAACTTGTCTTTTTCATTGCTTTAGGCCAAGGTGCTTTATAGTCAGACTTTCACCCGGTTTCAGGCTGGGGTGACCCGTTATGAGCGCGAGAAGGCTCATCTTGCTGAACAGGTTACCTAGTTCCCATTTGCTATTATCTTAATGTTTGCCAGATCCCATTGTTTTAACATCTTGAATCTGATTCGTGCAGTTTAAGAAGGAAGGTGCCCTACTGAGGAAGGAGCTCCAGACTAGAGACTCTGAAGTCTCTGAACTCAAACGGCATGTGAGAGAGATAACTTCTGAGAGGGATGACCTCGAGGAAAACGTGGCCTTAGTTGGGCATCATCTTAGTGATGTGAGGGCAGATAGTGACAAGTATAGATGTCTCCATTTCGAGTTAGTAGCTGCATTATCTAGGATCAAAACTGAAGCCGAGGTGCTTATATCTTTGAATAGAGAGGATGACATTGCAACAAGCGCTCAAGTTAGGAGGGCGCTTGAGGAGGCCAAGCTAAAATTGACTTGAGCTGTGGAGCGTGCTCGGTTGGGATCTTAGAGGCAGACTCTTGGGTATATACACGTGGGAGGTATCAACTTGTCTGTCGAGCTCGAGAGGGTGAAGACCCTAGAAAAGAAGGATGTTGCCTTGTCTGCTTGAGGTACACCAGGTAGTGGCTCAGGAGATGATGAAATGAAATCGGAGGACCCAGAGGGGAAGAGGCCATTGAAAGAACTGAAGTTGTAGCCGGAGTCGTTGGGGTGAAACCTTCGGTGGAGCTATCGAAGATGTAGGCTTGATGACAGATTAGGGTTCTGTTTGGTTCCCTCTTTGTAAGGGTTTTTTTAGGACTTATAAACATGGCCGTGTGAGCCATAAAAAAGACCTTTTGTTTCCTATCCCTTCTTTTCCCTTTAGTATTTCAAAAATAATATGTGATGTTTTTTACGATCGATCCGAGATCTTAGATCTTGGTTTAGACCCTCGGGTTTTGCTATTATCGGGCAACCCATAACGGTCGAAGGTCAGTCCCCAAAAGTTTATCGGGTCAGACCTGTCTTTCATACATCCGGTCGGCACGATATTTGATTTAGCGCCGGTGATAGTGACTTGTACGCATTGGTTCGGTACATCCTTTTAGTATAAGCTGGCATTTGAGCTCTTATGCTTTTGCTCTTAGGCATTTTTATTTAATTATTTTGGGTTTAGTCTCCGAGCCGGGTTTCGACCCGAGCTCATTTGACCCTAAAGTTTTAAAATTTCAAGTTGGACTTTAGGCTCTTGCGCGTTTGGTCGATAAGGCCTTTTATGTGGGCTGGCGATAATTGCTCTTACGTTTTTGCTCTTAGGCATATTTATTTAACCGTTTTGGGTTCAGTCTCTGAGCTGAGTTTCGACTCGAGCTCATTTGGCCCTCAAGTTTTAAAATTTCAAGCTGGTCCTTAGGCTCTTACGCGTTGGGTCGATGCGACCAATTATGTGGGCTGGCGATAATGGCTCTTACGCTTTTGCTCTTAGACATATTTAGTTAACTATTTTTGTTTTAGTCTCTGAATCGGGTTTCATCTTTAGCTCATTTGACCCTCAAGTTTTTGGATTTGTGTGGGCTGGTGACAATGGCTCTTATGCCTTGGTCGATGCGACCTTTTATGTGGGTTGGCAACAGTGGCTCTTATGACTTGGGTCAATGCGAACCTTTATGTGGGTGGCAATAGAGGCTCTTACGCATTGGGCCGATGCGACCTTTTATAGGATTTATTTTTTCCTCATTAAAGACTTTTTTGAAATATTGTTTGCCTAACTCTTGGACTGTTCGATAAAAACCTCGATTACGAGTCGTTATGTGGCGATGATCGAGCACCTTGGGAGGTTTGGCTTGGAGGATGAATATCTCAAAGCCTGTAATTTGGAGCTGACATGGTCGAATCTCTTTTGCCTATGTCGAGGGTAGCCTGTTTAACCGGTACTTTTTGAAGTAGATTCGAAGTAATTGAAGGACTGTGATTTGGTAGCGACGGTCGGGCATCCCCGAGTCGCGTTAGTTTGGCCGGTACAACCTTGTGACCATAGTTATTTGTGCTTGGCCAGAGCAATTTTTAATCCTGAGTAAAGTAGTTTCGGCGTCTATATCGAGGGTATGCCTTTGAGGGGTCTTACAAGTTCGATATATAGCCTTAACTTTGAGATCAGGTTTATGCCTTTAGTGAGGTCTTACAATTTTTACATGCCTTTAAGGTATTACAATTTTAAAAACTTGGTACAAGTATGGATCATGCCTTGATCAAGGTCTTACAGATATTGTCACTTGGCACAAGTGCGGTTCATGCCTTGTTAGAGGTCTTACAGATATTGTTGTTGCCTTATGTAGGTCTTACGAGTCCGAGTCTGCCCGTTTGGGGTCTTATGGCCTCGGGTTTTTAATGAGTGGTGATTGGCGACAGTCCCTGAGTCATCGAGGGTATCTTGGCTCGGGATCCATTACTCGTAAACTTGGTATTGCCTTATTGAGGGCTTATGATTTCATAGATTCCGACCCGGAGGCCATGCAATTTTTGAGATTTTGACGCCGGTCTCCGAGTGTTCGGGACACTTTCGGCTTTGGAGACATTTTTATGATTTTGATGTTGCGTCGTTATGGGCTTATAAGTTTGGAGTTCCGACCCACAGGTCGTTCAGGTGTTGAATTATTGATGCCAGTCCCCGAGAGCTCGAAACGTCTTTGACAGAGGAGTCATTTTTGCAAAAATACCGAGTTTCTTTTGAAGTGTGAAATGCTTTGATGAAAAGTATTCTTTGATTACTTGGTACGAACATACATGTTTTCATTTTCAGGGGCCCGCTATCCTATGCGACAAGTTTCGTTTGACTGTTTGGCCCGATACATCATTTTCCTATTGAGACCCCATTCGGTGTTTATTGGCTTCTCCGAGTAGATGGCCTTCGAGGGGAAGGGGGATGTCCACCAGTATTCGAGGTTGATTGCAAAAGAAACCTTGAATACTTGTTGAGTCTTCTTAGGTAGCATATAGACGTTGCCTCATTAAAAACCTTGCCGGTAAAAACCTTCTAGGGACAAAATACGATCGAAGAAAAAGAGTACAACGCGTGCTCGAGGGTGTTCCAAAATGTTCAATCAGAGATATTAGCAGTAATATCATTTTAGCATTGATATGTTCCAGTTGTTTGGAAGTTGTTCGCCTTTCATGGTGCCGAGCTTGTAAGACCCTTTGCCGATTACTCCAAGGAAACGGTACGGTCCTTCACAATTTTGGCCTAGCTTTCCTTCATTATGGTTTAAGGTGTTAAGGGTGACTTTCCTTAGGACCAAGTCCTTGACTCTGAAATGTCAGAGGTTTATTCTCCTATTATAATACCTTTCGATCCTTTGCTTTTGGGCGGCCATCCAGACCAGCGAGGCTTCTCGCTTTTCATCTTGTAGTTCGCGGGCCGTAGTCATGGCCTCGTTGTTCGAGCTCTCAGTGGTGTGTTAAAATCTAACGCTTGGCTCCCCGACCTCTACTGGTGTCAAAGCCTCGGCACCGTACGCTAGAGAGAAAGGTGTTTTCCTTGTGCTTGATTTTAAAGTTGTTCGGCATGACCATAGTACTTCGTGCAATATTTCTCTCCACTTTCCCTTGGCACTTTCCAACTTCTTTTTTATGTTTTGGATGATGGTTTTGTTTTTGGACTCGGCCTGGCCGTTTTCACATGGGTGGTAAGGCATCAACAGGATTCTCTTGATTTTGTGATCCTCAAGGAATTGTGTTCCTTTGCTTCTGATGAACTGCCTCTTATTATCGCATGTTATCTCGAAAGGAATCCCGAATAGACACATAATTTGGTCCCAGATGACATTTATGACTTCTTTTTCTCTTATCTTCTCAAAGGCCTGTGCTTTCACCCATTTTGAGAAGTAGTCAGTCATAAATAAAATGAATTTAGCTTTACCCGGTGCCATTGGCAGAGGTCCGACGATGTCCATACCCCATTTCATGAATGGCCATGGCGATAAGACCAAATGTAGTTATTCGTCGGGTTGGTGAATCATAGGGGCAAATCTCTGGCATTTATCGCACTTTCAGACGAATTCCTTAGTGTCTTTTCCCATGTTGTCCCAGTAGTAGCCTGCCCTGATCACCTTTCGAACTAAGGAATCAGTGTCGGAGTGGTTTCCGCAAGTACCCTCATTAATTTCTCAGAGTATATAATCTGTGTCCCTTGTCCCCAGACATAATTCTAGGGGGCCATCAAAAGTTCTTCTGTAAAGAGTCTTGTTTTCATCGAGCGAGAACCGGGATTCTTTGGTTCGTAGGACCCTCGATTCCTTTGGATCCGCGGGAAATTTTCCGTCTTTCAGATAGTCAATATATTTATTTCTCCAGTCTCATGTTAGGCTAGTAGAATTAATCTCAGCATGACCTTCCTCGACCACTGATTTAGACAGCTGAATAACAGTCCCGGGGAGTAGGTCATCTTCTTCAACAGATGATCCCAGGTTTGTGAGGGCATCAACCTCGCTATTCAACTCTCGAGGTACTTGGACCAAGGTCCATTCTTTGAAACAACATAATGTGACTTGGATTTTGTCCAAATACCTTTGCATCCTATCTTCTCGGACCTCGTAGCTCCCATTCACCAGGTTTACTACCAGGAATGAATAGCCTTTTGCTTCGATGGTCTTAGCTCCCAGGCTTTTGGCCAATTCCAGACCTGCAATCATAGCCTTATACTCGGCTTCATTGTTAGTCAATTTTGTAATTTTTATAGATTGCCTGATCACGCTGCCTGTAGGTGGCTTTAGGACTATACCGAGTTCGGATCCTCTCACGTTTGTGGCACCATCAGTGAACAGGGTCTATACCCCAGAAGACGTGCCTGATTATAGTAAAAGTTCTTTTTCTACCTCGGGCACGAGGGAAGGCGAGAAGTCGGCAGTCTGCCAGAATCTGGGACTTGATGGCCGTTCGGGGTTGATACTCGATATTATACCCCCCGAGTTCGATGGCCATTTCGCTAATCGGCCCGATAGTTTGGGTTTATGCAATATGCTTCGGAGGGGATACGTTGTTAGAACGCAAATACGATGGCATTGAAAATAGGGTTTCAATTTTTGCGATGCGCTTATTAACGCAAGAGCTAATTTTTCTAGGCGTGGATACCTAGTTTCGGCATCCCCAAGGGTCCGACTTACATAATAAACAGGGAATTACGTACGTTGTTCTTCTCGAACTAGCATAGAAGAACTAGCACACCGCTTACTACTATCTCAGATACGGCCTAGTATAGATACAATGTTGGCATTCTAAAGTCCATTCGAAATTGTTTTTCCTTTTGAGTAAAGAGAAAAAATGATGACTCATGTCAGATGACCTCGATATGAATCTGCCTAGAGCTGCTATCCACCCTGTCAGCCGTTGCACGACCTTTACATTATTTATCATCGTGATTTCTTCGATGGCCTTGATTTTTTTGGGGTTAATCTCGATCCCCTTGTTTGATACCATGAAGCCTAAAAATTTGCTCGAACCCACTCAGAAGGCGCATTTCTCGAGGTTAAGCTTCATGTTATAACTTCTGAGGATGTCGAATGTTTCCTGTAAATGAGTCAAATGGTCCTCTGTGCGTAGGGACTTAACTAGCATTTCATTAATATAAACTTCCATGGATTTGCCTATTTGATGCTCGAACATTTTATTAACTAGACGCTGGTATGTAGCACTTGCGTTTTTCAGTCCAAAGGAATGACATTGTAATAGTAGGTACTATACTTCGTGATGAACGAAGTCTTTTACCTATACCCCACGTAGGCGTCGAGAAAGGTGAGGGTCTCGTGACCGGCCGTAGCATCGATCATAAGATCAATGTTAGGCAATGGGAACGAATCCTTGGGACACGCCTTATTTAAGTCTTTATAATCTACACATATTCTTAACTTATTTTCCTTTTTGGGTACCACTACTACGTCGGTCAGCCATTCAGGGTACTTTACCTCGCTAATGGACCCTATTTTAAGGACTTTCGTTACCTCATCTTTGATGAATGCATGTTTTATTTCGGACTGGGATCTTCCTTTTTGCTTCACCGGTTTAAACCTGGGGTCGAAACTCAATCAGTAGGAGGTTATTTATGGCGGGATTCCTGTTATATCTAAGTGGGACCAAGTGAAACAGTCAATGTTATTGATAAGAAATTGAATGAGTTCTTTCTTGAATTCGGGGGTTAATCCTATTCCCAGGTATACCTTCCGATCTGGGAGGTGCTCGATCAAAACATCTTGCTCCAGTTCTTCAATTATTGATTTTGTTGCATCCGACTCTTTAGGGGCAACGAAAGTTTGAGGAGCGAGGAAATCTTCTTCATCATCCTCGGGGGTGTGTGCGCTCCCAGATTCATCCGAGGTGGAGCGTATGGGAGTCGGTGCCTCTTGATAAACTGCAAACATTTCTTTTGCCGCATGTTGTTCTCCATATATGGTCGTTATACCATCATTTGTTGGAAATTTTATCATCTGGTACAGATTTGACGGTATTGCCCTCATGTTGTGTATCCACGACCTGCCAAGCAATGCAGTGTACCTCATGTCACCATCGATGACGTGAAACTTGGTGTTCTGAACTGCACCGGACGTGTCAATCGGGAGGGAGATCTATCCTTTTGTTACTTCGCCGGCCACGTTGAACCCGTGGAGGACCCGGGAGGCGGGTATGATCTGATCTAGCAATCCAAGTTGTTTTACGACCTCTGACCTGATTACGTTGGCTGAGCTGCCTGGATCCACGAGCACACGTTTAACTTGAATGTTTCTTAAAAGAAATGAAATTACCAGCGCGTAGTTGTGTAATTCTGCCAAGGTCTCGAGATCCTCTTCGCTGAATGCGAGGGTGTCTTTGGTCACACGGTCTCGGATCGGCCCTTCTATTGTAGCGGGCATTTTTATCCATTTGATCATGGGTCCTTGGGGAATATCGTTCCCTCCAATAATCATATGAACGACATGCCAAGGAATCTCTCTTTTTTCCCAGGTTGGATTTTGCCGAGTTTCCTGCGGAACTTCTCGGCGCGCTTCCTGGTGAATGCGTGGACTGGCTCTAACGCATTGGGCATCTCGTGGTTGTACCCTTGGGAATTGGTTCTGGTGCATTCACAGGGTTTCACGGTGGTATACCAACACCTGAAATAGCCACACCATTCTCTACGTGATTCTCGAGATTGTTGTTTACTGAATCAAACATTTTGACCTGAAATCAAAGATCTCGGGCAAGAAAAAGTGTGAAAGATAACTTGTGTTGTGTAGTAAAACCAGTAAGAAAATAATTACTGTTATTTTTAGCCCCACGGTGGGCGCCAAACTGTTTACCGTGAAAATGGTAATGACAATTAAATTTAATTATGGAATTCTAAAAATACGTAATATATTTTTATGCTAGTTGTTAGGTAGTTGATGCTATGTAAAAGACTTAGGAATGGGATAAGAGGTTTAGAACAAAGTGATAACCGAACCGAAAGGTTAACAATCGGGGCCTCGAGCTTGTCGATTCAGGTCCTCGGGGTCGATACTGATGCTCGACTGGGAGCTATCGAGGGCGATTTGATGTACGACTAATAATTACGATAAAATCAATGATGGCTCTTTATGGTCAATAATAAGCAATAAATGAAAAATAATGAACGAAGACAATAAATGGAAGCAATAATATCAAGAGAATGTGTTAGAGAGCAGAGAGAATGTTCTTGTATATTTAGTATGGAGCAACAAGCGTTTACAGAACGGCAATGAACCCCTTTATATAGGATGAGGGAATCCCAATATAGTACAAACGCATTTATTACAAAGATATGGGAATGAGACAACTAGTTGATGTCACGATGCGGGCTTAGACTAGCACGATAGACTTTATCGGCTCCCCACTTTTCCAATATAATCGTTGGTTTGCATCGCCCCAAGGTCGAGCGTCGACAGCCCTCGAGGGTGAACCTCTCGACCCCAGTCTCAAACATTGTGAAATATGTTTACTAGGCATCATAATGACGAAAAATTAGACCCTCCGATTTTATCGTGCACAAAGATAATATACATTATATAATACTACTACATATAGTCATATACTATTATAATTTGCGGTTCTATACCTTTAAAACGTACGGTTGCAACTCTACTAGTAATAATTAATATTCTGCAATACCATTTTCGGATATTAAAAACAATTACATTGAAATATATTAAGAAAACTAAGTACAAATTAAGTAAGGCTCTAGATTCAGATCTCAACATTCTATTGTTTGAACATGAGCATGAGGAAAACAATCATAATTATTATCACCATTATAAAGTTATAATCTTCCAATTAAATATCCAAAATTGTACAAAGTTAGTCAGAAATATCCAGTCCACAGAAAAAAGGTGAATTAGAAAAAGGAGAAGGGTGGGGGTTGGGGGGAGGGGGGAGGAACGATGGGGTGCGGTGGGAGATTAGCTGTTTGTCTCATATGGGCCTTCAAGATTAGACATTACAATTTACGTATCACCGTGGAAGTTGGAAGTAGGGAAATCATGATTCATGGGGGTCCAAGTGTTCCAATTAATGTTTGTGGGGGCTCTTCTGCAATATTGTAGCCTTACCTAACATCACTTCTTAATAAGACTAGAACTGATTTTGCACTATTTTGACATATGGATTAAGACCATTCAAAGATGTGCGGGATAGTTGGGATCCTTTCATTCTTAATTAATATTTTTGGATTCAAATTCAAAAATAATAAAAAAATTCATAAAAAGCGCATTTTTTTTTTAAACCACTCCTAAACTGAGCAAGCTTTACTTATCCCATTATCCTTCTTTACTTATCACATTGGCTGAATTAATCAGGCTCAGTAAGCTTGAAATATTGAATGATTGAAAAAACATATATAGTATTATTGTAATACAAAAGGGTATTTTAATTTGTTAAAAAGAAAATAATTGTATTTGTTTTATTGACTAATAAGTAATAAGGATGATGTCATTTATGAAGGTACCGTGTATTTATTAAACTTAGAACCTTGTTATTTCTTTGCTTTAAAATTGGTGCACACCGTTTACGGTAGATAGTAGATACTATATTGAATTTGACTTTTGAGATTTTAGATATTGGTCATTATGCTATCCATTTTTTTCCTTTTACTTTGTTGAATTTGAGATCATAAAAAGATTGTGAAATGGCCTGCTGAGATTGTTTATACAGCAGGTATTATACGCCTTAGTTCCAAATTGATTGAGATTCATATGATATACTCATCCTTAATATTTGTTGCGTTCCATTATAAAAATAAGTTTTAACATCTCTTGCTTTATAATTTTGATTAGGGGCGTTCATAAAAACTCAAAAAATTGAATAAAATCGACCAAAAATAATTGATATTTTTTAGGTTTGGTTTGATTTTGGTTTTAAATTTTAAACACCGATCAAAGTTGATTTGGTTTTGGTATTAATCAAAAATAACCAAAAAAGTCCGACCCAAACCGACTATAGAATATATATGTATATGTGTGTGTGTGTGTGTGTGTAAAGTTTATAATATTTTATGGTACATTAGTCGTTTGTATTTTTAGTCTAGCTCTTTGCTATTTTAATAGTCTAATACTTTGCCTTTACATTCTAGTTTGATCGGTAGTTTTTCTTTGCTAAGTATAAGAATTTATTTCATGTTAAAAATAATCGATTTTTAATTGAGTACTTAAATTATTCATCACTATTTGATTCAATTATCATCAACATATATTGGTAAATACTAGATTTCTCAAAGAGCAATTGGCTTGATAGTTTTACGTTGAAAATGTAGTCGCCAGAATATGTGTTTGGTAGTGTATATCTCATATTTAAGAAAAAACCCGATAAAATTTCAAAAAAAAAAAACCGACAATAACCGAATCAATAAAAAACAACTTAGCAATTTTGATTTTATTTGATTTCAATATTTGAAGAACCAACTTACTTAATTTGTTTCTTTTTAGAAAAAAAACCGATGCAAATCGAGTGATGAACTCTCCTAATTTTGACCATAAAAATGAAAGGACTTCCTCTCGTATCCGTATGGTTCGGGATTATAAAGAAAATTTACTAAGGTCCACTTAGGTGTTTAATTACCCAAAAATCCGGGAGAAATTCAAAAATAATCAGATTTACCACTGGTCGTTGAAAAATAGCCAAGTTTCAAAAGTTATCGAAATTTAGCCACTATAAATCTGAGCGAAAACACTGTTCAAAATCCGGAAAAATACGCCCGCAAATTTTACGGGAGTTCCAGTATAAGTATGACGGGAGTTCCAGGATAACTATGCTGGAACTCTCGCAAATTTTACGGGAGTTCAAGCATAATTATGCTGGAACTCCCGCAAATTTTACGGGAGTTACAACAAG
>MDKF010584183.1:0-17942 GCA_026770625.1 Nicotiana glauca | reverse complement strand
GTTGATCCACCAGTTGCCCCTGCTCAGGATCAGACTCCAGCTGGGGATATTCCAGCAGCACCTGTTCAGGCACCAGCTATGCCTATTGTGATTCCAGGTCTTCAGGAGACCTTGGCTCAGATTTTGACAGTTTGCACTAGCCTAGCTCAGGTGGTCTCAGCCACCACAGCCGCAACTACTTCATAGGCCAGGGAAGGCACCCAGACTCCTATTAATCGCACACCTGAGTAGGTTGTGCAGGGATTGCAAACACCGGAAGCAGTTCCAATTTAGCCGGTTGCACCAGTTCAGAACTTTGTGGTTCCAGCTATGCCAGACGACGAGCAGTGCCATCTTGAGAGGTTTGGTAGACTACAACCTTCGAAATTTAGTGGTGCATAGGGCGAGGATGCCCAGGGTTTTCTTGACAAGTGTCAGCATATGCTTCGCACCGCAGGGATTTTGGAGTCAAGTGGTGTGTCTTTTACTACATTTCAGTTCTAGGGAGCTGCGTTTATTTGGTGGGAAGATTTTGAGAGGCGTAGGTCTGTTGGTGCAGCACCCCCTACTTGGCAACAGTTCTCTACTCTATTTCTGGAGAAGTATGTACCGCAGTCCCGCAGAGAGGAGCTGCATAGGCAGTTTGAGTGGTTGACTCAGGGGGATATGTCCGTGACCCAGTACGAGATGAGATTTTCACAGTTGGCTCGTCATGCTACTTGGATGATTCCGACGGATCGTGAGAGGATCCGGAGATTTGTGGATGGTCTTGACTACTCTCTCAGTATTTTGATGACTAGGGAGAGAGTATTGAGTGGTTTGTTCGAGGAGGTGGTTGATATTGCTCGTGGAATTGAGACAGTTCGCCGCAGAGAGCAAGAGGAGAGGGAGGCCAAGAGGCCTCGAGGATCGGGCAGTTTCAGTGGTGCTCCGTCGAGGGGCTAGTTTCAGCGAGGTAGAGGTCGTTCTTTTAGGCCTGCTCACTCAGCTCGTCCAGAGTACCATAGGGGATTTTCAGACCATGGTCATCAGGGGTTCCAGCAGGGCCAGTCTTCACTTAGTGCCCTCCCAGCTCAGAGTTCATCTCCTGCCCCATCAGTTCAGGGTTCTTCTGCACCGGGTGCACATGCTAGTCACTCTGGTGCGAGAGGTTCCCTTCAGTTCCCATCTCCAGCACCAGGTAGTTGTTATGAGTGCGAGGAGTTTGGGCATATGAAGAGATATTGTCCTTGACTTCGTGGCGGTCGGTCTCAGCAGAGGGATCAGCCCTCGACTTCCGCACCAGCTACTTCATCACTCGCCCAGTCAGGCAGAGGTGGAGGTCAGATAGCCAGGGGTCGCCCCAGAGGTGTAGGTCGATCCGACGGTGACCAAGCTCGCTTTTATGCTATGACCGGTAGGTCAAATGCTATTGCTTCAGACGTTGTTATCACAGGTATTATCTCAGTCTGCCACAGAGAGGCCGTTTTATTATTTGATCCCGATTCTACCTATTCATATGTATCTTCATATTTTGCTCATTATTTGGGTACGCCCCGTGAGTTTCTTTCTTTACCTGTTCATGTATCTACCCCGGTGGGCGATACTGTAATTGTGGACCGTGTGTACCGGTCATGTGTTGTGATTATTGGGAGTTTGGAGACCCGAGTTGATTTATTGCTATTGAGCATGGTAGACTTCGATGTCATTCTGGGCATGGATTGGCTATCTCCGTGTCATGCTATCCTAGACTGTCATGCTAAGAAAGTCACTTTGGCTATTTCGAGGGTTCCGCGGATCGAGTGGCGTGGAAAGATTGATTATGTTCCTAGCAGAGTAATTTCTTTCTTAAGGGCCAACGTATGGTTGGGAAGGGTTGTCTATCATATCTAGCTTTTGTGCGAGATGTTGGAGCTGAGACTCCTAGTATCGATTCAGTCCCAGTTGTAAGGGATTTTTCTGATGTATTTCCTGCAGACCTACCAGGCATGCCGCCGGACAGGGATATTGATTTTGGCATTGATCTGGTGCCGGGCACTCAGTCCATTTCTATTCCACCATACCGTATGGCACCAGCGGAGCTGAAGGAATTGAAGGAGAAGCTTTAGGAGCTCCTACAAAAAGGGTTCATTTGGCTTAGTGTGTCACCTTGGGGTGCACCAGTCTTATTTGTAAAGAAGAAGGATGGCACAATGAGAATTTGCATTGATTACAGGCAGTTGAATAAAGCAACAATGAAGAACAAGTATCCTTTGCCTCGTATTGATGATTTATTTGATTAGCTACAGGGAGAATGTGTATTTTCCAAAATTGATCTTCGTTCAGGCTATCACCAATTGAAGATCAGGGATTCAGATATTTCTAAGACAGCCTTCAGGACCAGATACGGTCACTATGAGTTCCTTGTTATGTCTTTTGGGTTGACTAATGCCCCAGCAACATTCATGCATCTAATGAACAGTGTGTTCAAGCCTTTTCTCGATTTATTTATCGTACTCTTCATTGATGATATTCTTGTGTATTCGCATAGTCAGAAATAACACACGGAGCATTTGAGAGTTGTCTTGCAGAAATTAAAAGAGGAGAAGCTTTATGCAAAATTTTCCAAGTGTGAATTCTGGCTCAGCTCAGTGGCTTTCTTGGGGCACGTGGTGTCCAGCGAGGGTATTTAGGTTGACTCGAGGAAGATAGAGGTGGTACAGAGTTGGCCTAGATCGTCCTCAGCCACGGAGATTCGTAGCTTCCTTGGTTTGGCAGGTTATTATCGCCAGTTTGTTCAGGGTTTTTCATTTATCGCATCGCCCTTGACTAAGTTGACTCAGAAGGGTGTTTCGTATGTATGGTCGGACGAGTGCGAGGAGAGCTTTCAGAAGCTCAAGACAACTTTGACCACAGCTTCAGTGTTGGTGTTGCCATCAGCTTCAGGTTCATATACTGTATATTGTGATGCTTCGAGAGTTGGCATTGGCTGTGTATTGATGCAGGAGGGTAGAGTTATTACTTATGCTTCTCGTCAGTTGAAGTCCCACGAGAAGAACTACCCTGTTCAGGACTTAGAGTTGGCTGTTATAGTTCATGCCTTAAATATTTGGAGGCATTATTTGTATGGCGTATCTTGTGAGGTATTCACTGATCATCGCAGTCTTCAGTATTTGTTTAAGCAGAAAGACCTTAATTTGAGGCAGCGGAGATGGCTAGAATTTCTTAAAGACTATGATATCACTATTCTGTATCATCCGGGAAAGGCCAATGTAGTGGCCGATGCCTTGAGCCAAAAGGTAGTGAGTATGGGAAGCTTGGCGTACATTCCAGTTGAGGAGAGGCCATTTGCAGTTAATGTTCAGGCCTTAGCCAATAGGTTTGTGAGATTGGATATTTCGGAGTCCAGTCGTGTGCTGGCTTGCGTGGTTTCTCGGTCTTCTTTATATGACCACATCAAAAAGCGCCAGTATGATGATCCACATTTGCTTGTCCTGAAGGACAGAGTTCAGCATGATGATGCCAAAGATGTGACTATTGATGATGAGGGCATATTAAGGATGCAGGTCCATATCTGCATGCCCAATGTAGATAGGCTTAGAGAGTAAATTCTGGAAGAAGCCCACAACTCGCGGTATTCTATTCACCCAGGTGCTGTGAAGATGTATCAGGATCTCAGACAGCACTATTGGTGGAGGACAATGAAGAAAGATATTGTAGGTTATGTAGCTCGGTGTCTCAACTGTCAGCAGGTGAAATATGAGCATCAAAGACCGGGTGGTTTGCTTCAGCGGATGATTATTCCAGAATGGAAGTGGGAGAGAGTTACTATGGATTTTGTGAGTGGTCTTCCTCGAACTTTGAAGAAATTTAATTCTATTTGGGTGATTGTGGATCGGCTGACCAAATCCGCTCACTTCATTCTGGTGTGTACTACTTATTCTTCGGAGCGGTTGTTATGGATATTTATCCGAGAGATTGTGCGATTGCACGGTGTTCCAGTTTCCATTATCTCAGATAGAGGTACTCAGTTTACCTCCCAGTTTTGGAGAACTTTTCAGCAAGAGTTGGGTACTCAGGTGGAGTTGAGCACAACATTTCATCCTCAGACGGACGGCAGTCCGAGCGTACTATTTAGATATTGGAGGATATGTTGCGTGCCTGTGTGATTGATTTTGGAGGTTCTTGGGATGAGTTTCTGCCACTTGCAGAGTTTGCTTACAACAACAACTATCAGTCCAACATTCAGATGGCACCGTATGAGGCCTTGTATGGAAGGCGGTGTAGATCTCCAGTTGGTTGGTTTGAGCCCGGCGAGGCTAGATTATTGGGGACAGAGTTAGTTCAGGATGCCTTAGAGAAGGTGAAGGTGATTCATGAGAGACTTCGTACAACTCAATTGAGTCAGAAGAGTTATGCAGATCGGAAGGTTCGAGATGTATCTTACATGGTGGGCGAGAAGGTCTTGCTGAAGGTTTCGCCTATGAAGGGTGTTATGAGATTCGGAAAGAAAGGGAAGTTAAGCCCGCGATTTATTAGACCTTTTGAGGTACTTAGCAGAGTTGGAGAGGTGGCCTATATGCTTGCCTTGCCACCTAGTTTGTCAGGTGTTCATCCGGTATTCCATGTTTCCATGCTCCAAAAGTATGTTGGGACCCGTCTCATGTTTTGGATTTTAGCATAGTGCAGTTAGATGAGGATTTGACTATGATGTGGAGCCAGAGGCTATTTTGGGTCGACAGGTTCGAAAATTGAGATCAAAAGATATAGCGTCAGTGAAAGTGCAGTGGAGAGGTCGGCCCGTGGAGGAGGCTACCTGGGAGACCGAGCGGTAGATGCGGAGCAGATATCCTCACCTATTTGAGACTTCAGGTATGTTTCTTAACTCGCTCGAGGACGAGCGTTTGTTTTAGTTGAGGAGGATGTGACGACCCGACCCGTCGTCTCATGAGTTACCGCCCCATTTCCCCATTTTTAGCTTCTTTATGCTTCATTATCCGTATGTTGTGTAATCAGGTTGATTTGGAATGGTTTTGATAAGAAATGAGACACTTAGTCTCTTTTAAGAAGGCTTAAGTTGGAAAAGTCAACCGGATATTGACTTATGAGTTAGAGGGTTCGGATGTGAATTCCGATAGTTCGGTTAGCTCTGGGAGGTTATTTGTGACTTAGGAGTGTGATCGGAAGTGATTTTGGAGGTCCGGTGTAGAATTAAGCTTGAATTGGCGAAGTTAGTATTTTGGCGAATTTCGGTTGATACGTGAGATTTCGATCCGAGAGTCGGAATGGAATTCCAAGAGTTTCTGTAGCTTCGTTAGGTTATTTGGGATACGTGTGCAAAATTTCAGGTCATTCGGACGTGATTTGGTTAGATTTTTAATCGAATGCGTGTTTCGGAAGTTTTAGAAGAACTTAGGCTTGAATTCGATATAATTTGACGGTTTTGGTGTTGTTTGAGGTGTTTTGATAATTGGAACAAGTTTGGATGATGTTTTAGGATGTGTTGGTGTTTTTGGTTGAGGTCTCGGAGGTCTCGGGTGAGTTTCGGGGTGGTTTCGGATCATTTTGGAGAAATTTATTATTGCTGGGAATTTCAAAAACACTGTAGCATCGCAAATGCGAAGATTTTGCTGGGAATTGCAAAAATACTGTAGCTTCGCAAATGCAAAGGTTTTACTGGGAATTGCGAAAACTCTGCAGCTGGGCAGAATGTTAAGTTCAGAAAATGGGACTTCGTTCCCATTTTCCATTTATAGCGATTTGGAGCTCGAGAAGGTCGAAACGATATGGGAAATTGATAAATTTGGTATGGTTAGACTCGTGGGGAGATAAGGATCACGTTGATATAAAAATTTCTGAATTTTGAGACGTGGGCCTGGGGCTCGAGTTTTCGCTAATTTCGAGAATCTTGATATTTTTTAATTCTTTTGAATGGGCTTTGTTCCCATAACACGTTGTGACGTATTCGTTCTGATTTTGACAGATTCGACGCACATAGAGATCAATTAGAAGGGCAAAGGCGTCGTGAATTAAAGAAATAGCCGGTTTGAGATTAGTAATAGATGTAAATGCCGTGTTGAGGGTTTGAAACCCCGAATTTGCAAATCATAGTGCTATATTATGGTGACTTGCACGCCGAATAATGGGCGTGGGGTAGAGCACCATTGGGGATTGTGACTTGGTCCGTCCCGCTTAATGAAAATACTACCTAATTGCTTGGAGTTGAATTGACATCCTAATAAATGGATTAATTATCATAATTGGGCTTCGTGCCAACTGTTTGAATCCTTCAGGGATTGTTTTACTGGTTTCTTACCATGTGTACAGAAAAAAAATTGAACTCAGCCCTAGTATTTAATACTGTTTTGCAAACTCAGCCACTTTTCTCAAAACTTTAGACTTAAATAATATTTCTAATGAAGTTTGGGCAGAATAATTTATTTGCTGTTGTGCAGAGAGGCTTATGTAATTTTGGACTGATTATGGGATCGGGCTGCACGCCGCAGTGGTATTATATTTATAGGATCGGGCTGCGCGCCGCAACGGTATTATATTGATATTGATATAAGGCTGAGGGCCTACATTTCATGCTACGAGATGGCTTGATATTTGCGCTTGGGTTGTAGGAGCCCCTCTGGAGTCTGTACACACCCCCAGTGAGCGCCGTCGACGATAAATAAATGGATGGCTCGGGCTGCACACCGCAGTGGGTACTAGAGAGTACCGATTTATGTGCTGCATTGCATATTTTGACTGTCATTATTTATTTCTCCATTGCAGTATTATTAATTTCGTTGGTTATTTTAATTGATGTTACTAGTGAACTGTGTGATTATAGCTTATCTTGTGCCTATTTAGGATTTCTTACTCTTAGCTTTTATTTATGTTTATTACTCTCTGGGTTGGAAGTACTCACTTTACTCCCTGCACCTCGTGTGCAGATACAAGTGCACCTACTGAGGCTGAGTGAGACTATCTCTGTCGAGCATCGTATCCGGGAGCATTAAGGTAGCTGCATGGCGTTCGCAGTCCTGATCCTTCCATCTATCCTATTTGTTTTATTCCGCATTTTATTTAGAAAAATATGTAGTAGGTTGACACTCGTGTATTAGAGGCTCAGACTTGTGACACCTGATTATTCGGGCTGTGTAGTAGTATTTCCTCTTGGGTTTCCGCATGTTTAACTATATTTCAGACTTTCAGTGTTATGACTTAGTAATTATTTGTGTTAATTGAACCATGAATTACATGAAAAGGGTTAAGGTTGGTTAATTGGTCGGGCTTGCCTAGCAGTGTGTTGGGTGCCATTACGACTGGAATTTATGGTCGTGACACCCTTCTTCCCTCGGCTTATTCGATTGCTCAAAATTTGTAACAGGCTCATCAAGAGAAATTCCTTCCCTTATTATATCACTGGTAAATTTGTTCGCGCTTCACGCGATCATAAAAAATTCTACAAAATATATGAAATAAGTCTTTCTATAATATTCAGATATAAGAATAAAATATTTTCCTTTCAGTTTCAAAGATTAAATTTCAAGTTTTATCCATTTTGCTATTTTAATTTAGTTAAAATATGATTTTAATTATTTCACTAAAGAGTTTTTACTCTTCTTGGGAAACTTGATTTTTCTTTATCTATGTGAATGATACTATTTTTTTCTTCTTAAAAGACTGATAAACAAAAGAAAAAAATTCAAGAAATTTGATCTCTTTATCTGTATGTGTAATAAACTTAAAAACATGATTTCTTGTTTTGGATGTTTATGTAGATGTATATAAATATGGAATATCTAATGAATAACAGAAGAAAAATAAAGATAAAATCAAAACCATATCACCAAATTAGTGGAATCTGAACTATATCGTCTTTTTCCTCCCTCTTCCTTCTTTCTCCCCCTTTTTACTCTTCTTTTCTCCCCTATTCTTCCTTCCACCTTTTCCTGAACCGAGGGTCTATCAAAAATAGCTTCTCTACCTCTCCAAGTAGGGATAAGGTCTGCGTACACACTACCCTTCTCAGACCTCACACATAGAATTATACTGGGTATGTTGTTGAATTCGTTTATCAAATTTCATGAATCTCTTCTCTAATTTTTGCCATTGTGTATTCATTTCCTTCACCTTTTAATTCTTGTATTTCATTCATTTTTTCTTTCTTACTCTTTAGTCCTGACGTGTTCATTTTCAAAATAATAATAGTAACAATGATAATAATTAAATCAACTTTTTACTTTTTGCTTCTCTGACTAACAAAAATAAAGGGAGGCAATCGAAAAGACGCGAGACATTATAAAGTTAGATAACCTAAGAGATCACATAATAAAGATATGTAACAAAAGATCCTAAAATTAATGAATTGATTTTTTAAATAACACTAAAAATAAGAATAAAAGAGCAAGAAAAATAAGAATCTTGGTGAAAGCATTTATACTTTTGCCAGCCCATAATAAACTAGACTTCCTTCCACATTCAAGAAAGTTTTCGGCTCTTTGCATTTGCAGATTTGGATAGCATAATTCAGAAAATTCATTCAAATAGAGGGATATGGAAGAACTCAACCAAAATATGTAAAAATTATGGTTAAACTTTTTTACATTGTTATAGATTTTTAAACCTTTTGTACTTACATAAGATTATTGAAACGTTCACTACCAGAAAATAAGCCTATTGCAACGATTTTTTTGCAACAGTTTTACAACTGTTGCAATAACATGTCTATTGCAACGGTTCTATGCGTTACAATAGACTTTAAGCCCTATTGAAACACTTCTGAAATAGAACCGTTGCGATAGTTGATTAACCGTTGCCACAGATACGTCTACTGCAACGGTTGCGGTAAGCGTTGTAATATAGATCTTTGTAGCGACGGTTTCCCTGAAAAATTAGTATATTTGGACCCTTTTCATTTCCCTCCTTATTTTCCCTCTAATAATTTTCTTAATCCCAACCTAGGTCCATTCGAACTTTTAAAAAAATAAAGAACAAAGAAACATCCTCTAATTTTCCAAAGTCATTCTTGCCTAAAAGACATCGAACCCCCAGCTCTCTATTCCTAAAAGTACTGTCCAAAAAATCCGGTTAACTAGTCCCAATAGCTCTAGCGATGGAGACATCTCCGGCAAGGGTGCAAGACCACATCTCTGGCAAAGCACACGCTTTCCAATAACTTCCTCTCGTTGATGTTGGCCACAAACCCTAACCGAAGTAACTGAATCTGACAAATAGAGAAGACACCGAGTTAAGAAAACACCCTTGCCGCTTCTCTAAAGCTTCCTCCTCACGCACAGCAATGGGATCTGGTTAGAGCTGGACGAATGGAGAAAACCCAGTAGGAATTGCTTCTTAGATCGTCTGTAATACCCTCGTCGCTAGGACTTAGGGTACCAAGGTATTTTTCTCTATTCTTCATTGTTATTTTCTCTACATCATTTTTGACTTTGTAGATCTTTGTATCTTGTGCTTGGTGTTTAGATTTCTCATTTCTCTAAGGTATTTTGTATTTCTTCAATTACTGATAACCTTTGTTGGAAACTTTTTGAAGTGAAATCTTTAATTTATGCTAAATATATATTCAGTGCTTTATAATTTGTTTGTTTTACCTTTTTGGTTGGAGGGCAGAGATACTGCGGAACTGAATGCTTATGTTTCATATCTCATACCATTTCATTTGAACAATATTTTTGAGTCTAATGACATAATATCGTGCAAGGACCTCAATAGCATAGCAACAAGAACAAATATTAAATACAGTAAATTATTTTTCCGAAGAAAACTAACTGAATATATGTCCTGTTTCTTTTTATTTTTACTAAAGATTTAATTTTTATCTTCATTTTTCATTCTTTTTGGTTCGGATTCCCTTTAGTAGAAGAGGCACCTCAGGTAATTTATGGATCTAAAAATACTAGATGATATAGGAATTGATTTAAGTCAAGCAAATAAAAGACCCTTTAAATATCTCAAGCTCACACAGATAGAGACTTCTAAGCGTAAAGTATTTTTTTACCTGCACAAGCAACTTTATTGTTTATTTAACTTTGTGTAGCAGTTAAAGATTTAATTGTTAGTCATGCATATTTTGTATTGAAAAAAGATAACAAGGCTTCTAGATTTCTAATGGTAAAATAGATAATTTCTTTCAGTTATTTAAATTCATGTCAACTTCTCTTATATAAGTCATGAATCATTTTCTATGTTTAGAAAAAATAAGAATCGGATGCTAAAAGTAAACTAAAAATATTGAACCAATACACCTCTTTTGCAAGCTTATATTCCACTATTGTTAATTCTAGCACTAGTTTTGAACTGTGAAGTACGTGAAACTGTAATTTATTATGGACAAAATGGTCATGAAGAGACATATATTTGCTCTATCATATTTTATTTGTTTCTCTAAGATTATATGCCAATTCATAAAATGCTTCTCAGTTGTTTTCAAAAATTTTGAGTTGGAAGTTACTTTTTGCTTTTGCTTTAACATAGGAATGATATATCTGATTTCTGAAAATTAATATGGGGCTGGTCCAAGTAGTAGCATATCAAGAGTACTAGAGAACTGTTAGTTATAAAGACAGCCCTTCTAGAACAAGGGATCTCTAACTTTGGAATCTCTTTGCTCATTTTTAATTTTGAACCTCAAATAGCTCTTTCGATTAAGTGTGTTCGAAGTGGAATAAAGTACATATGCCAAACTGTCCAAAACTTTTGTTTTTCAATTTATTTAGAAACACATAATTTGATTATTTAGTGTCCGACATCATCTATACAGTTGATAAATATCCATACTTGTGTCCTTATTCATAACTGAATCGCCGCACTTTGCAGTATATACGGGTGATTCTGTGAGGGATAGAATTGACTCAATTGATAGGTACTAGATGGACTCTATAGTTTTATAGTAGGTATTGGACGTCATCTCATTAATGCATTACTATTTCTTGCTTGACATATTAGCTTTGGTAATATTATCAAAAAAGCTAGTCCCTCGGCCATCCATCCGTGAAACGATGCCCTTTGAGGCACAAGATTATATTGACAGGTTAGTTAATACCATTTTAAATATTATATATGATCCATCCCGTTAGAATCAATTTCACTAGTAATTTAGCGTTCTTTAAAAGGATTATAAAATGATTATGTCCAAATTACTTTGTAAGATTTTTTCATAGACTAGTTTGATGGTTCGTAATCTTTTGGAGCATGCTTGGTGTGGATTTGCTTATAATACAGAAGTTATGGGGTCAAAAACCTGTGATATTATCAGTTGCTTGAAGATAATTTTATTTGAATTACTTTTATTCATTTGCACAACTATTCAACAAAAAAGTCTAAATTTAATTCTCTCAAAATCTCAATTAACATGACTGAAGCGACCTATGTAGCTGAAAATACCGTGATATTCTTATGTAAATGTCAGAGATGATTTTGATGGGGCAAAATAACTGTATTATTTCTGCTGTATTTTGCTTCAGGTCTTTGTATTTTTATCATTATTTCTGACTTGCATTTACTAGTGTATTTTCTTAGTTCAGATGTTTATTTCTGTAAATTCCTATCTCCATTGCACCATGTTTAGTCGTTATTAAGGAGCTTCATTTTTGAGCTTTGGTTGCAACCCGTCCTCCTTTAGATGTATTTTGTGGCTGATTTAGACATTCACATCTTTATTTTGCTATAATAAAGTCTACTCTATAGAACCAGGTTTAGCTCCCATTTGGAAACATCGCTAGCACATTAGTTTCTCCTTCCGTTGTGATTTGAAACTACTTGCCCACCTTAGTTGGGGTTATTCTGAATTCCAGTTCAAGTTAATTTTATACCTTATTATTTGAATTTTCATGTTTAAAGTGGTCTATTGAATTGATATTTCTGATAAAATTTAATTCTTTAATAACTTAAGGCACTTTCAGTTCAAGAGAAGTGAAAGATACTGAGTGAGTGCTTTGTGGTTATTGGATTCTGTTTTGTTCTAATAAGCTAATAAAGCATATGTTATGATCAATTTAAATACTTTTGTAGTGTTTGTGAAGTTGACTAGTAATATGTATATATAATACACACTAGAAATATATATGTAGAGAATAAATTCTTTTGTGAAATGTTTCTGAATATTTATTTATTTTCTTTTGTAGATGCGCAAATGAATAAAAGGGTAGACGAATCCAGTGAAGACCTTCTACAATATTGGTTGATTGTTGCTAGAACTTCGGATGTTCTAGGAATATTTTATTTTTGAACATTTTACAAACTTATGTATGCTAACTATTGAATTCTCAAAGAATATTATATATTTTGCCTTTACGGTATCACTACTTGAATATTTCATATTATAATTCTGTTTATGAATAGTTTTCTCGTAATTTATATAACTAATATAGGTAAATAGTTCTTTGTAAACGTTGCAATAATCTAAACAAACCAGTAAAATAGGTTCTATAAATCATTGCAATAGGCCTTGTCAAACCGTTGCATTAGATGTGAACAATCGTTGCAATAGCCTCAAATGTCGTTACGAAGCAGATGTTGTAACGATTTGTACCCGTTCCATTAGAGTAAAAGGACCGTTGCAGTAGCCCTATTTATTGCAACGGTTTTCATATCGTTGCATTAGATATGTTATTGTAACGGTTTCGCAACCGTTACAGAGAATCGTTGCCATATATCTATTGCAACGCGATCTGATACAACGAACCCCTAAACCGTTGCGATAGAACTATTGCAATGGTTTTTCTATCTACTGCAACGATTTAGACGGCGTTGCCATAGGCCTATTTTTTAGTAGTGGATAATCAACACATAATTAAAAAATTAATTTTTGCTGTTTATTTTTAAAAAAAATAATGAAATACTCGCCCACGACTTAAAACTATTTAACTATGTGGGATTAATTAAAAATTTTCAAACCACGCTTCTGTTCCCTGAACACACAAATGAGATAAGCTCTAACAACTCAAATTTTAAAATAACAAATAAACATGAAAAATGCCAAAAGAATTAAAATTAGTTAACGAACTATAATTGATATGTTAAGTATCTAATATCTTCTTAAGTTTCAGTTTTATGAAATCTCGTACTCTATGTTGCCTCATTCTCACCATTTCTGGGTTAAGGAAATTAGCTTATATGGAGGATTATATAGCGAATATTCCAATTGCTGATAAAAAAATAGGATATCTTGTTAAAGTTAAAAGCTTTATAACTAGTAATTTAAAGGGCGTGGGTTCAATATTTCCCACATCAATATGGAAAAGATAATTTCTTTAGCAGATGAGGCTCGGATGTGTTGTTATGTCAAAGGCAAAAGAGAGGCCAATAACGCCATGGCTGCAAAGCACCAGTTGTATGTGTGTGAGAGAGAGAAGAGTCTCAATCACAAGGCATACCGTGTTGCCACGCCAAGATACAGGTCGGGTTATCTCCATGCCGGATTCATTAGCCCAGATACTGAAAAGGGTGCAAAAATGCAAGGAAACCCAGATACTGAAGTACTATTATATGTCTCTTTCTCTCTTTCTTTTTGAAAGGTTGTTGGTTTGTTGAGAAAGGGAGAATCCTAGGCAACGCAGAGAGGGGTAACCACCCTTGTAAAAAATCCCACTCTCTGATTGCCTCATTCTCGCCATTTCTGGGCTAATATAATAAACATACCCAGTATCATGCCACACCGTGGGGTTTGGGGATGGGCTAATCTAATAAACATAAAATAATTTAGATGAGAGCTTTTAACCGAAGAGACCTCACAAGTCTGCTTTTAAGAGAATTTCTCAATTTCAACTCAATATTGTCCAAATGTCTACTAATGTTATCCAGTATATTGAGGCTCAGACGCGTATAATGAAAAGGAAAAAGAGAAGACAGCCATGCCATGGCTGCAAAACACCGGTTGCACGAGAGAGAGGAGTACTCAATCAAAGCCATACCGGGTTGCCACACCAAGATACGGGTCGGGTTATCTCAATGCTCAAAGATCAGCCCAAAAATAGAAAGATTCATAAGCATCATCACACCCCTTACACTGTGTTTGGATCATTGTTCCCTATCATTTTATAATGTATTGTATTGTAATGTACTGTACTGTATTGTATCGTTTTGATGGATACAACGTTTGGATAGACTGTATCATTTGCTGTTGTTAAATAACTTTATTATTTGGTTTGACTGTATTGTACTGTACTGTAATACTAAGTTTATTAAAATACCCTCAATTATTTTATTAAAGTTTGGAAAGAGGTATAACACTTGAGACTAATGGGAGGGTCGAAGCATCTATATCATGAGGACCATGAGACAAAAGGATGTAAAAGTAATGAGAATGCACTTACTAACACAATACTGATGAAGAAGATAGAAGACAATTAGCACCACAGGAACAAGTTAACTGTTGCAGCTATTTCAAATGCCCTAAAAACCAGTCTCTCTTATCTATATTTGCAGTACTTGCTCGCAGAAATTGCAATAGCACATTGTTATATAAGGCTGGCAAGATTTTTTTTCTAATCTCTTAAGAATGATTATTATATAAGGCTACCAAGAATTTTCTACTATTTACATGTTAAATGACATGTACTTGTCAAAATATGTAGTACTAAATGTCATTATTTGAAAATGATCTATAACTAAACAACCACAAGAGTCGCCATACGCAATGATGCAATAGAAATAATAATAATTCATAGCCGTAAACGATGTTTATATTTCATATATTTACAAAAGTGAATTAACTACAAAGATGACTCCACTCAACAAAAAGACATGAAAGAGACGATATCGTCGTTGGAAAGAGACGATACCGTAAAAAGTTTGTTGGAAAGAGACTAACTGTAAAAAGTTTGTTGGAAAGAGACGATACCATCGTTGACTAGTTGAACGACAGAAAGAAGATGGTGTAACGACCCGACCGATCGTTTTGAGAAATTAAGCCCCGTTTGGCGGTATAAGGTCTAGAACAGCCTCGAAATATGAGTATCGACTTGCGTGCATGGTGGAATTCGGCTTTCAGATGGTTTAGAGTCAAATTTAGAGAAGAAACCTTGCTTTGGAAGTTAGAACGGTGAAAAGTTGATCGGAATTGGACTTTTGGGTAAACGACTCCGGAATGGGCCGTGGATGATCTCAACAGCTTCGTATGGTAATTTTGGACTTAGGTGCACGCCCAGATTCAGATTTAGAGGTCCGTAGAGTAAGTTGAGGCATTTCGGCGAAAGTTGAAGTTGGAAAATGAAGAAGTTTGACCCACAGTTGACTTTTGGGATATCGGGGTCGGAATGCGATTCCGAGAGTTGGAACGGCTCCGTTATGTCATTTTGGACTTGTCTGCAAAATTTGGCATCATTCCGAGTTGAATTGATAGGTTTCGGCATGAGATTCGTTATTTGAAGACTTGGAAGTTCATAAGCTTGATTTTTGGTTTGATTCGTCGTTTCGATATTGTGTTATGTGATTTGGGACTTTGAGCGAGTCCGTGTTAGGTTATATAACTTGTGTGTGTGATTGGTTGAGGCCCCGGGGGCCTCGGGTGTGTTTCGGATGCTCAACAGGTAAATTTTGAAGTTAGAAGAAAATTGCAGCAGGCCTTCTGGTATTTCCGCTTTTGTAGCTTGGGAACCGCAGAAGCGGAGCCGTAGAAGCGGCTTGGTCACCACAGGAGCGAAAAGTGGACGTTGGCTTGGGAACCGCAGAAGCGGTGTAAGTTCCGCAGAAGCGAACTTGCTTCTGTGATGGGTGGATTGCAGAAGCGGTTGGTCAGCTAATTAAGATAAACCACAGAAACGGTTGATTTTCTGCAAAAGCGGAACCGCAGAAGCGGTCCCTGGACTGCAAAAATGGAAAGCACTAGTATGAAATAGAATAATCCGAGGGTTTATTTCAAAAGTTGGAAAACCAATTGGGAGCTCGGGAGAAGGCGATTTTGGGTGGAATTTGAATCATTGGGTAATGTTTTCTTGACCCCATCTAGTTGTATTCCTTTAATATATAGTTAAATCCACCTTTAGAATTCGAATTTAAGGTCAAAATTGGGGAAAATTGGATAAAACTTCTTAAGCTTAATTATTGTGTGTTGAGTGGGCAATTGACCTTCGATTTGGGAGATTATTATATGATTGGACTCGTGAGAGTGCGAAGGTTTTAAAAATATAAAAATTATTCGATTTCGAGACGTTGGCTGGAGGGGCGTTTTGGTTATTTTACCTAATTTCGCGCTTTAGCTTTGAATTAAATAATAGAATCAGTTGCTTGAGATGTTGATTACAATGTGTGATTTAATTGACTAGATTTGGGCCATTTGGAGTCGAGAACTCGTGGCAAGAACGTGGTTGCTAGCTGATTTTAGCCGGTTCGAGGTGAGTATCTTGCCTAACCTTGTGTGGGAGACTTTTCCTTAGGATTTGAGTATTCTATGTTGATTGTATTCCTTGCACGCAAGGTGACGAGTGCGTGTTCGGATTTATTTGGGAAAAATTGATCCTTTAGGCTCTTAGATCCTTGTAATCACCGAATATGAAGTTGTACTTGAGCCGATTGGTGAAAAATCTGATTTTATTTAAGTTGTTAACATATAACTTTCTTTCTTATTTGCTTTATATTACTTGAAGCCTATTATTTGTGATAGACTAGGAAAGCATGTCTATCTGACATAATTGCCTAATTGCTAAGTTGTTTAATCGTACTACGTGAAGCATGCTAGGCTAGTTCTATCTGCTACTCCGTTTTTCCTACTTATCCCTTGGTTTGTTTCTGGCTGTGATTGCGCATTTACATTGGGACTACGGAACGGCATCCCGGGAGATCCCCCTGCACTTTTATTGTGGGACTACAGGACGGTATCCCGGGAGATCCCCCTGCACTTTTATTTTGGGACTACGGGACGGTATCCCGGGAGATCCGCCTGCACTTTTATTTTGGGACTACGGGACGGTATCCCGGGAGATCCGCCTGCACTTTTATTTTGGGACTACGGGACGGTACCCCGGGAGATCCCCTGCACATAAATGATTGGACAAAGGGACGGTATCCCGGGAGATCCTTTGATACTGGTATGAGAGTTGGACTACGAGACGGTATCCCGAGAGATCCATTGGACACTTGAGGAGAGGGCTACAGGACGGTATCCTGGGAGACCCTCATTGGTATCTGAGACTGAGTTATGGTTACCCTATGTTTCTTCTTTATCCTGGTAGTTATTATTGTTTCGTTGATTTGCCTTATTACACTGCTGCGTTTATTATTCTTGTCAGATTTCCACTCTGTTTATTATTGCTGTTGTGATGCACGAGGTTTCTACCGTGCGGTTGTGGTTGAAAGGTTGCACGAGGTCTTTGCCGTGCTATTGTTGTGTTGATGTTTTGCACATGCGGCGTAATAAGGCGGGATATGTTATATGCTTGTATGTGGGTTGCGCATGTGGCAGAATAAGGTGGGAACATTGTTATGTATGTGTGGCGAAATAAGGCGGTGCCTATTATATTATTTATTGCACACGTGGCGAAATAAGGTGGCTATGTCAGGGATTGATTGTATAGAGTTGTGACGGCCTGTTGAGGCATTCCTATTTGTTTCTATTGTGATTGTGGGTTGTTTACCTGTTTGAATTTTACCACTTGGGAGTTGTGAGGGAACATCGTACTTGCGGTCCGTCCTCCTTTTCATGTTTGCTGGTTGGTAGAAATTTTTTAGAAATATTTGCACAAGCATACACGTAGCTAAGCACTCCTATTAAAGGTAAATTCCTCCTGATTCTCTAAGGGTGGAGGTACGCTCTCGCTTATCCATTATATTGGGAGAGTGGCCCTAGTTAGCCAGTTAGTTGTCGGTATGACCATGAGATTGATGGTGCCCAGGATGCCAATTGTTAGATTTCAGATGCTGGGCCTTCGCGAGTTATGGTTTGTCGGAGACCTGGTGAAATCGTGGAAAGAGTGGGATAAGAACTTCTGTGAACATCATTGTATGATATGAATTATTGACTTGTTTCTTTTCTTTGCTGTGTTGTGACCTTAGGATTT
>MU716830.1:5768-17378 GCA_026770625.1 Nicotiana glauca | reverse complement strand
CGGGTTAACAGAATTCCTTATCCATATTTCTGGTACGCAGACTGTTAAATAGAGTCAAACCTTTCCTCGATTCGGGATTCAATCGGTAACTTGGGACACCATAAATCTCCCAAGTGGTGACTCTAAATCTCTTAATAAACGAATCTCATTTCGATTGTCCTTTAATTGGAAAAACTCCCTTTACAACACCCTTCGCGGGCTGCAGTAGCGTAAAAAGGAGGTGTGACAGCTCTGGCGACTCCGCTGGGTATACTGATAACCCAGAACCACTAGTTTAGGGTTAAAAATTCGAGCTTGGTATATTGTTGTATTTGGCTTGTGTATTATCTGATTTTGTTATATGTTTGGGCCTAATGTGCTAAGTGTTTATATTACCGCTTTGATATTTTATGAACTGTATATAAACTGTGCTGAAACCCATCTCCTCTCTGAGTCTTCTAAATCATGAAGGAGGGTGCACTTCGTGTGACTTCTTTTCTGTATAGAGTCTACCCCCAATTTAGAACGAGGTTCGGATGAGTTGCAAAGCCGGTGAAGCTTCTGTACTCCCAGTACGTTGCCTCCCCCTCGGCTCGAGCTGTCCGCTCGCGTAAGCCAAGTTTAGAACAAACACCCAGGTTTTTAAACCTAGAATAACAAAGTCTCATGCCGGATCCCTAGTAGGAACGTTTATTTGCATCATGTGCATTTGACTTAGGGGACTCAACACAGGGGTTGGGTCCGTCTAGGACATGCAACCTGAAGTGAAAAGACCATCCTGCTGCATCTTATTTGGTTTATGCATTTATTTGTTCAGACTTGCATGCAGACCGGCTTACGAGAATCGGGAATACTAGAAAATCGTTGGAAAAGGAAAATAGCAGTGTATAGATAATTACTTATTTTTTAAAAAAACCAATGCCCAAGTAGTGTCAGAAAAAAATAAGTGGAAAAAGAAAGAAGTGGTGTTTTCGAAAAGATAGGGGTCTTGTTTGTTAAATCTAGTTCATTTTTCCTTGCCTGAACTACGTTGGTTTAATTCTCACCGGATGTGAGATACGTAGGCAACCCTAATCGGGTCCAACTTCCCTTTTGCAAAAATAACCAGAAAAGGTCAAAAAAAATTATTATAAATCAAGTGATGCTGGTTTTTGTCAAAAATAGACAAATGTTCCCGAAAGGGACGCCGGAAGGCTGACTTTGCGTAAACGGCCACTTTTGAGTTTTGACCGGTTGACCCTCACAGCCTTAAAATCTTCATTCCCGATGCGCTGAAGGGTCGTGTTCGAAAAATCAGATCTTTCTTTGTAAATAAGAAAATAGTCAAATCATTTTTGAGTCAAATAAATTATTACTTTTTGTTTAAATCACCTTAATAAATGTGCAGGATGAGCACAAGTGAAAACAAACCCTTCACCGTCTTTAGCGAGGTCCCTCTCCAGCTCCGTATGTGGTGGAACGATTTGGAAAAAAGCAGCAAAGAAATAGTGGTCAGAATCTTGGGGGGGTCTCAACAGTCTACTGAATGTCAGGGCAAGGCCGGATGTCATCGAGGCTTTAATACCATTTTGGGACCCGACCCGAAATGTGTTTCGGTTTGCGGATTTTGAGCTTACACCCACACTGGAAGAAGTAGCAGGTTAAACAGGTATGAATGGGAATTTGAGAGGTCAGTATTTGTTGTCACCAAGGCCGGTATCTCCACACCGCTTTCTGGATTTGTAAATATCAGTCGGACTGTGCAAAATAAAAATTTATCAAAAGGATGTTGCGCTCTTCAGTTCTTATATCAGCGTTATGGTAATCCGCGTGGTTTTGACGAGCCAAATTTGGGACTGACTCATGCCGGAAATAGAAGTAAATGGGAAGCAAGACGAACATTGGCATTCATAACAGCATTCTTGGGAATCGTGGTCTGCCCACGAAAAGATAAGAAAATAGAAATAGGTCTTGTGGGGATGGTCGACGTCGCAATGAAAAGGGCTGACAGCACTATAGTTCCCTTAATCTTATCAGAAATGTACCGAGCATTGACTGTGTGTAAGGAGGGAGGAAGTTTTTTCTAAGGTTGCAATCTATTACTTCAGTTGTGGATGCAAGAGCATCTCTGTCATCAGGTGGGGTATATGAACTACGGGCTGACTGGTTTAAGCTGCATTGAAAAGTTTGAGAAGCGGGTAACAGGTGTCGCATTCCCCGAGGGTACTGAAGATTGGTTTGTACGACTGAGATCCCTGACGGCGGACCAAATTGAATGGGCATTCGGGTGGTTGCCTGCTACTGAAGCAGTATTCATGTCAGCAAAAGAATGTTATGTTCCTTTGATGGGTGTACGTAGTATCCAACCATATGCTCCTCATCGGGTATTGCGTCAATTGGGAAGGTTCCAGGTTGTCCCTAATGATGAAGATTTGAGCAAGCATGTCATCGAGCTAAGTCCAAAAGCCACGTTCCCGGAAGATACAATTCGCAAGTTGTGGCACGAGTGTAGATTCCTTGAGTCCAAAACTATGGTACGAGATTTGGTCAAAGGCGAGGTAGACCCAAAGTATGATGCATGGTTCGGGAAAAGATTCCAGACTCATCAGAGGCCTGCTAAAAGGGCCCATGTCCAGCAATTCACGGATGACTCGCAAGAACAATGGGTTTGGTTGGCAAGAGAAGAAGGCTATCGGGTTGAAATTGGTAATCTGAAACAGCAAATTGCGGACCTGAAATATGAAAATAGCTTGCAAATTGATGCTGATACGGGAGAAAAGAACAGGTTGACCCAAGAAAACATGGACCTGAAAACCCAAATCCGATGAGTCAGAATGGATGCCAACAACCAACAGAGAAGTCGGACCGACAAAAGAATGATAGCTGGGTTGAGAAATCGGGTCATTGAAAGCCAAGAGGGTTTGGAAAGGGCAGAAGCTAGCATAGCAAGAATTCGAGCCATATGGGCAAAAGGTACAGTAGTGCGAACCAAGCACCTGCTTCAAGTGAAGAGGGATTATGAAGGGACCATTTCTATATTAGGAGAAACAAATTCTACTCTCAAAGAACGGGTCTTTAAACAAGCCCGAGATGCCAGAACTGACAGAGAGCGTTTCTATGACTTGATGGAACGAATGGAAGAACAAATGGATAAGTTCCAGGATCAACTTGCTGACAACGCTCAAGTTCTGGGAGCAAAGAATCAATGAATAGGGCAACTGCTTATGGAAAGGGATAGAATCAGGGGTAGAATCGAAGAGATCGTGCACTACATCACCATGAGGTGCCTAGCATGTGAGGAAATTCCCAATACTACCGTCTTTGCTGCAGTCATGGGCTACAGCCACCAGATCATGGAAGAATTGAAAAGCTTGCAAAGGGGTCTTGCACCAAAGCCCGCAGAAAGGCCGAACGACGCCCAGCGGGCACCAGAATTCAAAGTTTAATGTATCCCTAGTTCAAGTCTGTGCTTGCTATTTTTTCAAGAGTCTGTTGTCTACCCGTTTGTTCTCTTTTCACATCGAATCATGTTTGTAGTTTGGAGTCTGCATTTTGTTTTTCCTTTTCCAAATGGGTAGCTTGTAATAGCATATTTCGATAATGAAATGAAAGATTCCAAAAAATTTGTGTCTTTATTTTTATTTGTGGCAGAACTATGCGCGGTCTGATTCACACGGGAACGTGATACGTAGGCAATCCACATAAGATTTGACCACCGCTAAAAGAGAAAAAGAGAAAGTTCCGAAACATTTGAAAGAGGCACAAATAAAATAAGTTGGGATGATGCATGCGGTTGGATAAAAAACATGTTAGAAATGGCTAACTGCCTAAGAACATTGCATCCCCCAACGTGCAATTGCAATATCTGTTAAAACACTAACGCTGACAAGTTTGTTATTTTTCCAATTTCATCCAGTTAGTTTATTAGAGCATACTGGCACTATACCATTATCAAACAAGATATAAAGGGCCTATACCGAAAAGCATGACTAACTCAGAAAACAGTGTTGAGGAGGAAAGAACGGAAAGTCAGCTCCTGAATGAGGCAATGGAAAAAATGGAAAAACTGAGACTGGAGATGAACGAAATGCAGCTAGCCTTGGCTAGGGTACAAAAGGGGCCTGAACCACCCATTACTCCTACTCTCCTGCCAGGACACATGCCCGAATACCCTCCCTCTGGCCCTTCGACAAGCTTCCCCAGTCACCACTACTATCAAGGAAGAAATCCCTATAATCCCCAAGCTCCACCACCCAATCAGAACCCTCCCCCACCAATTGTTCCTGTTTTCATGGGACCCCCACCAGCCACGCTACAAAGATCATCTAGTGAGCCGTTCTTTCAGGCTCACGATACCCAATATTACCCCCCTGAACCCACATTCAAAGCACCCGAGCCACATGCCTATAATCCGCACTTTGAGGTCCCGGCGGAGATTGAAAAGCCGGTTAAGATCCCAAAGCAGGACGAAGTGCTGCGAAAATTTAAAATCCTAGAGCAATCCTTCAAAAATATGCACGGGTTAGGCAACCAGGTCAGCGTGACCTATAAGGATCTATGCCCTTTCCCTGACGTCCAATTGTCGGCAGGGTTTGAGATACGAAAGTTTGATCTATACGAGGGGCACGTCGATCCTATGGCACATCTGTGAGGGTTTTGCAGCAAGATGAGAGGAGAAGGTAGTAAAGATGTGCTGCTGATAGCTTACTTTGGCCAAAGTCTAAGTGGATTCGCACTGGAATGGTACACAAGACATGATCCGAGCAGCTGGTACACCTGGGATGATCTAGCACAAGCATTCGCAGGTCACTTTCAGTACAACCTTGAGATCATCCCTGACCGTCTCATATTGCTGAAGCTTGAGAAGAAGCCCAGAGAAAGCTTCCGAGAATTTGGGTTCCGGTGGAGAGAACAGGCAGCCAGAGTTGATCCTCCGATGAGAGAGGGAGAAATGGTGGACTACTTTCTGCAAACTCTAGAGCCAACTTACTTTGGTCACTTGGTGACGTCAGTTGGAAAATCCTTAAACAAGGTAGTGAAAATGGGTGGTATGATCAAAGAGGGACTTAAGCCCAACAAATCCTGAGTTATTCGGCAATTAAAGCCACTACTCAAGCCATTCCGAGCGGCACGGGAGGTGCGCTCGGGAAGAAGAAAAGAGAAGAGGTCGCAACAATAGAGTAAGGCAATTGATCCAGATCAAGAGGTCCTTACCCCCGCTACCAATCCAGACCCCATCACCCAAATTACCCTTACACTCCAAATTACCCTCCATAGCCCGACTACCCACCAAAATAACCACATTTCTCCGTCCATCAAGCCCAGACATACACCCAGCCTCCGACTCGCCCGCAATGGCGCGCGCCGGCTCCCTAAAACACATATCCACCTGCCCAAAACACATATCCACCACCACAAAATACATACCCACCTCCACAAAACACTTATCCACCACCATGGGCATACAAGAACCCTCCAAGGACAGGTTTCCGGGGGAATCAGGCTTTCAAAAATGAAAGGGTGCACAGACAAAGAAACTTCACTAAGTTGGGAGAAACCTATACTGCTTTGTTCCTTAAATTAAGGTAGTTGGGTTTGTTGAGTCCTGTTGAGCCCAGATTTCCAAATCCCCTTCCCCAAAATATGGACCACTCGGTAAGTTGTGAGTATTGTTCGGGGGCTCCCGGACAAGATACCGAGAAGTGTTGGAAGTTGAAATGTGAAGTGCAAGATATTATTGACACCAACAAGATCGAGGTTCAGACACCAGAGGCACCGAACATCAATCAGAACCCATTGCCAGCACACCACGAAACCCACATGATCGAGCTTGTGCACGAAGGAGGGGAGCTAAAGAAACCCTCACAGACGGTGATGATGATCTGAGCTAGTCCAAAAGAAAAGTCGACCGGTGGGGAAGCGAAGGTACAATTGGATAAGGTGGATGTCAAGCCAGTGGTGGTAATGGGGAAGAGTTCGCCTGTTGTTCCAAATAATTCAGAGCCGGTCAAAGTAACAGTGCAAGGGGTACCAAGTAAGCCGACATGCATAGGGACAGTCATTATTAGGCCAGTAATGAAGATGCCGATAATCAGTGAGAAAGCCGTGCCCTGGAGCTACAGTAAAGCGATGGTAATGTACAAGGGGAAGGAGGTTATGGAAGAAATATGTGAAGCCCAGGGGTTAACTCGTTCGGGGAGGTGTTTTTCTCCCTTAGAGTTAAGAAGGTCCAACCCAACGGTAATAAAGAAACCTATGATGGAGGAAGAGGCAGAGGAGTTTTTGAAGAAAATGAAGGCCCAAGACTACTTCATCGTGGAGCAGTTAAGAAAGACTCTGGCACATATTTCGTTGCTATCCTTGTTGATCCATTCCAGTGACCATTGCCAGGCACTAATGAAAATCCGGAACGAGGCTCATGTTCCGGATAAAATCTCTGTAAATCACTTGGAAAGGATAGTGCACAAAATCTTCGAGGTAAACCGGGTGACATTTTTTGATGATGAATTGCCGGCAGAGGGTACAGAACACAACAAAGCCCTATACTTGACCGTGAAATATGAATACTCGGTGGTCACCCGAGTATTGATTGATAATGGGTCGAGCGTCAACATCTGTACTTTGACTAGTGTGAACAAGCTGAAGGTTGATCATGACTGAATTCACAGAAACAACGTCTGCGTCCGAGGTTTTGATGGGGATGGTACTGACACGGTGGGTGATATCACACTGGAATTGACCATTTGTCCAGTGGAATTCACCATGGAATTCCAAGTGGTAGATGTGGCAGTATCATACAATCTCCTATTGGGGCGACCCTGGATTCATGCCGCCAAGGCAGTGCCTTCCACATTGCACCAGATGGTGAAATTTGAGTGGGACATGCAAGAGATAGTGGTGCACGGGGATGATGGTACATGCACTGTGGGTGATGCCATTGTATCATTCATAGAAACCGACGATGACAAAGGTCCCTGGGTTTACCAGATTTTTGATACAGTCTTAGTTGACAAAATTTCTGAAGGCGAGAACCTTCCACTGCCCAGAATCACAGCGGCCACCTTCATGATATCCTCGGAAATGTGAAACAGCGGGTTTGTACCAGGAAAAGGCTTAGGGTTCATCTGCAGGGTATTGTCCAGCCAGTTTCTTTGCCAAGAATCTGGACACTTTTGGGCTGGGATTCAAGCCTACTGTAGCAGACGTAAGATGGGCTCAAAAATTGAAAAAGAGAGTTTGGGTTCTTCCCAAGCCAGTTCCACGTCTCTCCAGATCCTTTGTCAAAGTAGGTATCAGAAGGTTGTCGATCCCCAAAGTTCTCAGACCACTGATTGGGTAAGATGGGTATTTGAATCAGAGTTTTGAAAGGCTGTTCGCCGACGTCAACATGATAAAAGCTGGAGAAGGTTCTAGTAGGGCAGATATACAGTTTGTGGGGCCTAGGGCCAATATCAACAATTGGACAGCTAATCCTCTTCCTAACCGGAGGGAGTATTGGTAGTAGGCTCTGATTTTTCTTTCTTATTTTCTGTATTATTCCAGGGTGTAATCCAATTTTTGTTTGATTTTGTATTCGACAAAAATTGTGAAACTCTGTTATCCCGCATTTTAATAAAGTGAAAGTTTTCTCTCCTTATTTTGTTTTAATTTTGTTTTCTTCTCCACTTTCTGAACAGTTCTCTTTATACTGGTTCTAATGACATGGCATGCACAACAGATCTTCAACCTAGCCTAAAAAATCAATCTGATTCCAAATTAATTGTACAAGAGGTCGATTATGATGATGAATCGGAATACGATGAGGATGAAGCCTTTGAGGAGATAAACAGAGAATTAAGCCAGTTCGAAGAGAAACCCAAGCCCAATTTGAATGACACTGAAGCTGTCAATTTAGGGGATGTAGACAGTGTCAGGGAAACCAAAATCAGCATCCACATTGAACAAAACATAAGGGAGGAACTAATCAAAGCCCTTGTCGAATTCAAAGACATTTTTGCATGGTCGTATGATGAAATGACGGGTTTAAGCACTGATTTAGTGGTTCACAAATTGCCCACTAACCCGGCATGCCCTCTCATCAAGCCGAAATTGAGGAAGTTCAAGACAGACATGAGTGTGAAGATTAAATAAGAAGTAACCAAGCAGTTGCAGGCAAAGTTTATTCGGGTCACTCGATATCCTGATTGGTTGGCTAATATGATGCCAGTGCCAAATAAAGATGGGAAGATTAGGGTACATGTCGATTACCGCAATCTGAACAAGGCGAGTCCAAAGGATAACTTTTCATTACCCAACATTCATATTTTTTGATAGATAATTGTGCCAGACGTGAGATTGGGTCATTTGTGGATTGCTATGATGGGTATCATCAGATCCTGATGGATGAAGAAGATGTGGAAAATACGGCTTTCATTACGCCATGGGGGACTTATTGCTACCGGGTAATGCCTTTTGGCTTGAAGAACGCTGGGAAAACGTACATGAGAGCAATGACTACTATGTTCCATGACATGATACACAAAGAGATTGAGGTGTACATAGATGATGTGATCATAAAATCCAAGCGCCAGGAAGACCACGTGGCAGACCTAAGGAAGTTCTTCCAAAGACTTCGAAGATACGATATTAAGCTCAACCTGGCCAAATGTGCATTTGGTGTTCAGTCTGGAAAACGGTTAGGATTCTTCGTCAGTCGGCAAGGCATTGAGTTGGATACATCAAAAATCAAATCCATCCTAGAGTTGCCACCGCCGAAGAACAAAGCAGAAGTAATGAGTCTATTGGGAAGATTGAATTATATCAACAGGTTCATCGCTCAACTCACAGCAACTTGGGAGCCCATATTTCAGCTACTGAAGAAAGATGTTGCGGTAGAATGGACAGTAGAATATCAAGAAGCATTTGACCAAATCAAAGGGTATCTATCAAATCCACCCGTATTGGTTCCACCCGAGTCGAGAAGACCGTTGATTCTCTATCTAATGGTCCTGGAGAATTCGTTTGGTTGCGTACTGGGGCAACATGACATTATAGGAAGGAAGGAGCAAGCCATATATTATCTCAGCAAGAAGTTTACAGTATATGAGGTTAAGTACACTCAACTTGAGAAGACATGATGCGCCCTAACTTGGGTGGCACAAAAGTTGAAACATTATCTGTCATCAAATACTACTTATCTCATTTCACGCTTGGATCCACTGAAGTATATTTTCCAGAAGCCTATGCCCACATGGAGGGTAGCGAAATGGCAGATATTACTCATAGAATTTGACATCGTCTATATCACAAGGACGGTCATGAAAGCCCAAGCATTGGACGATCACTTAGCTGAGAAACCTGTTTATGAAGAATACGAGCCATTGAGGATGTATTTTCTTGATGAAGAAGTGATGCATATAGATGAGTTGGAGTTGACCGAGGAACCAGGGTGGAAGCTTTTCTTTGATGGATATGCAAATGCAAAGGGAGTTGGAATAGGAGCAGTACTTATTTCTGAAACAGGACATCATTATCCTGTTACGGCTCAGCTGCGTCTCTATTACACCAACAACATGGCTGAGTATGAGGCATGCATTTTGGGCCTACGGTTAGCCACAGATATGGATGTCCAGGACGTCTTGGTCTTGGGAGAATCAGACCTCTTGGTACATCAGATTCAAGGTGAATGGGAAACAAGGGATTTGAAGCTTATACCATATCGACAATGTTTGCACAATCTGAGCAAGCGATTTCAATCATTGGTGTTCAGATACATCCCAAGAGTTCACAATGAGGTTGCCGATGCTTTGGCCACTTTAGCATCGATGTTGCACCACCCAGACAAAATTCATTTTGACACGTTGCATATTTAGGTTCGTGATCAGCATGCCTATTGCAACATGGTATAGGAAAAAACGGATGGCAAACCATGGTTCTATGATGTCAAAGAATACTTTAGGATGGGGATATACCCGGAGCAGGCCACCGGAGATAAAAAAAGATCCATTCGGCGATTGGCAAATGGATTTTTCCTCAGTGGAGGAGTGTTGTACAAAACAACCCTAGATTTGGGTTTGCTGAGATGTATAGATGCTTGTCAAGCCACGACAGTGATGACAGAGGTACATGCCGGAGTTTGTGGGCCAAAGATGAGCGGATATGTATTGGCAAAGAAGATTCTTCGAGCAAGGTATTATTGGCTCACTATGGAGCGTGATTGTATTAGTTTCGTGCGGAAATGCCATCAGTGTCAGATACACAGAGATCTGATTCATTCTCCACCGACAGAATTACATACAATGTCAGCACCATGGCCATTTGTTGCATGGGACATGAATGTCATTGGACCGATTGAGTCGGTAGCCTCCAACGGTCATAGGTTCATTCTGGTAACCATCGACTATTTCACCAAATGGGTTGAACCTAAGACTTTCAAGTCGGTAACCATGAAGGCAGTGGTGGATTTTGTTCATTCCCATATCATCTGTAGATTTGGGATCCCAAAGGTGATCATCACAGACAATGGTGCTAATCTTAACAGTAGCTTGATGAAAGAAGTATGTCAACAGTTCAAGATTACGCACCGTAATTCCACCCCGTATCGTCCCAAGGCGAATGGAGCGGTTGAAGCAGCCAACAAGAATATAAAGAAGATATTGAGGAAGATGGTAGAAGGGTCCAGGAAATAGCATGAAAAGCTACCATTTGCATTGTTGGGTTATCGCACTACTGTTCGTACTTCAGTAGGTGCAACTCCTTATTTGTTAGTATACGGAACTGAAGCAGTGATACCAACAGAAGTTGAAATTCCATCCCTCCGGATTGTCGCTGAGGCCGGGAGTGATGATGATGAATGGGTCAAAGCCCGATTGGAGCAGATGAGCTTGATTGATGAAAAGAGATTGGCAGCACTATGTCATGGCCAATTGTATCAAAAGAGGATGGCAAGAGCGTATTACAAGAAGGTGCGTCCCAGGAAATTTGAAGTGGTACAGCAGGTGCTGAAACGAATCCTGCCACATCAGGCCGAAGCAAATGGCAAGTTCGCCCCAAATTGGCGAGGACCATTCATTATGACCAGAGTGTTATCCAATGGCGCTTTGTGTATGACAGATATCGAGGGAAGATGTATCGACATGGCTATCAATTCTGATGCAGCCAAGAGATATTACGTATGATTTCCTTGATTGTAATTGTTTGTTGTTTGTTTGTTTGTACTTCGCATTTATCGAAAAATGAAATGACGGAGGCAATTCATTCTTTTATCCAAAACACTTTAACTTTTGCTTCCCCCTTTGAGCCTTATTTATTATTTCATACCCCTCTCTTGGAATCATTAATGAAAATGAAAAATGAAAAAAAAGGGAAAAGAAAAGAAAGAAAAAATAATGACAAAAACAAAAAGGAAAGTCACAAGAAAAATAGAGGAATCGAGTGAACTACGTTCTATCACACCTCCTTTTTCATAAGCTACTTTACCCGCGAGGCCGTAGAGGAGTTTTTCCAATTTAAAGACAGTCGGAACGGGATTAGTTATTTAAGTTTTTCAGAGTAGCCACTTGAGAATATAATGGTGTCCCAAGTCACCGGTTTAATCCCGAACCGAGGAAAGTTTGACTCTGTTACAGTCTGCGAACTAGAAATCCGGATAAGGAATTCTGTTAATCCGGGAGA
>MDKF010562733.1:0-11189 GCA_026770625.1 Nicotiana glauca | reverse complement strand
TTATGAGGTCTGATGAGGGCACAAGATGCCATGTGTTAGGGTTTCAGGTATTGAGACCCGTGAGTTGTAATTTATCCGAGGCTCGATACTTCGTGAAGGTTGTTGACTAAAATCAAATATGAAAGCTATCGTAGTTGCTGAGTTATTATTTGTCCTTGTTCCATCTGTGGTTTCGGATTTAGGTTGTGTTTCCGCTCGCTCTTGTGTGTCATTATTATGGTATTCCGCTAATACTTATCATTTTCCCTCTTTTATTGTAATTATTGTATTGTTAGTCATATTGCTGAGTTTTTATGTAGAAATCATGCACTGTTGTTCCTGTACTTATACTTGTTCAAGTTGTTAGACCAGTAGGTATCTTGTCTGTTCCTCGTCACTTCTCTACCAAGGTTAGTCTTGATACTTACTGGGCACCGCTGTGGTGTACTCATTCTACACTACTGTACAATTTTGTACAGATCCAGGTATTGGATTGCTAGTAGCTGTGCAGACCGTTGCTGTGGAGACTCAAGGTAAACATGCTACTGCATTCGCTGGCTTCAGAGTCACCTTCTTATGTGTTATTTACAATGTTCACTCTTATTTCGAGGCAGTTGTATTTCAGAGGTTTTCTAGCAAACTCTGTAGAGCTTATTACGTGTACTACCCGTTTTGGGAAATTGTAAGTTTTTTTATGAAGATTTCTATATCGAGACTATTAGGTTTTTGTTTATCGCTAAAATGGTAATAATAATTAAATTTGTTTATGGAACTCTAAAAATACGTGATCTATTTTATGCTAGTTGTTAAGCAGTTGATGCGACGTATGCATAACTTAGAAACGAAATAAGTGTTAAGGATAAAGTGATAATCAAACCAATAAGCTGTCAATCGGGGCATCAAGCTTGTTGTTTCAGGGGCCTCGAGGTCGATTCCAGAGCTCGGCTGTAGGCAATCGAGGGTAATCGGAGTACGACTAATTGTTATAACAAAATTAACGAAGGCTCTTTATGGTCAATAATAAATAATAAATTAAGAACAATAATGGAGATAACAATAATATCAAGAGAGTATATTAAAGAGCAGAGAGAATATTCTTATATATTTGGTGTATAGCAACTTAAGCAACAGGAGCTTACAAAAGGACAAGGATCCCCTTTATATAGGAGGAGAATCCCTACATAGTACAAAAATAATTAATAAAAAAGGAGCGGAGATGGGACAGTTGGATATGACAACCTGATTCAGGGTTAGGATAGTCCACTAGGCTCTGTCAGTCTTAGTCCAGTTCCTTGAGAACTCCCCATTTCTACCACAGTTGTGATCAACATTGTGCCAGGGTCGGGCGTCAACGAAACTTGAGGGAGGAAACTCGACCATGGACTCATAGCATCCAGACGTCGAGATGATGTTCTGAGGTGCCTCGATGACGAGGAATTGGACCCTCCGATTTTGCCGTATACAGATGGTCCAGGCGTTTCTTAGAGAGGAGTGACGAGAAATGATTTTAACATCTAACCCTTCGTACTTCCCATGATGATGTCATACTGATGATATCAATGTATGACGTAAGCCTTCACAATAATCGGGACGTCCCAAGGACTTGTCTTTTCAGCGTCATTCAATGCGCTGCCGATTTTCATTCTCCAAAGCGACAGTACCGCCGTCGACTCAATTTTCAATAACGCATTGATTGCGCCTACCAATCCGTCTTTCAAATGCATTGATGGCATTTTTGGTCATATTATCACCTCTATAAATGGGGGTGTTCCTATATTATCTCTTTATCCAAGTGCCTTTCTACATCTATACATCCCTTTCTTCTAACTATCCTCTTCCATTGCTACCCACTATGTTTGGAGTCTATGGCGTTAAGGTTATATGACGGCGTTCTTATGAGCCACTCCATGGTCCTTTTCCTGGGCTTTCCTTTGCCGAGCGGGATTACATTATCTTATCGCTATTGTTGTTGTTGTTACGGTTGTCACTACTATCGTTATTGGCTCGTGGTGATAAGATAGGGGGTTGACTTCTTCCAACTTAGGAGGACATTTGGACTCTACATCTCTACTCGAGAGAGCGTTCAGATTATACACCACTGTCACTCTCCTACCCAGGCCTGGTATGGTACTTCATCCCCTGGGTTTTCCAAGTAATAAAATGGCACAATCGGCCGTTAAACTTACATGGCACAACGTTCTAGAAAGTGGACTCACAGCGGCCGTGCGAGTAGGGTTGAGGCCCGCCAAATCTTCAACCTTTGGCTTCCACTGGCTATGTCTCTTTTTTCTGCCTCTTTTGCATCACTTTCCTCTTCTTTATCTTGCCACTTTCCTCTTCTTAATCTTCGCCCTCCGAGATATTATTCTGTGTGGCCAAGATGGAAACCCAGAGGAGGTGGCGGTCGATGATATCACCGTCGTGGATGCATGCTCAAGGAAATGGTGCTCGAAGATGCTGCTGCCGAGGATGCACCTTTGAGAGTAGGCTAGGCTCTAGGATTTTGCTATATGTGTACCTTTTCACTTCTTTGTTTCTATGTAAGGACCCCTCGTGGGATTTTGTAATCATAGGTAAGGACCTCTCGTGGGCTTCTGTAATTAAATATTTATGGATAAAAAGATGTTTCTTCAATTTTTGTCTTCGATGCTTGCTATATTCTCTTTCATTTACGTTTATGGAGGCTATGAATGTATGACTCTGTTGGCTATTTCCAATATCGAACCCATATGAGAGTATTTTCTTCTAGCCTTTAGTTGATTAAAATGGCTTCCTGTGGGATCCTTTGCCGTTCCCGGGCCCAGCCTGGATTGGTCCGATAAACTAGGGTCATCGGGCCCCTTACTTGGAGTTGTATGGAAATAACAACTCGAGCCTTTAGACTGTGATTATCATTTAGACCTTGCGGTAATCTTTGAGGGGAAATTAGCTCAGAGGTCCGATGATAGGACTGCTTTTAAACTTTTGAGAGCAGTCCCCGAGTTAGGGTTAACTCGAGGTATCTGGAAACTTGTCTTGAACTTAGTGTATATATCCTTAAGGAATTGCAGATAGGTTCCGAATGAGGGGCTTCCCGGGTTTAGATGATATCCCGAGGTCAAGCCCTTACGAATAGAGTTTGGAGTGCATATCTCTCTAGAGCCTAATATCTTTTTGATGGAGTTCCTCGAGCTCGGGTACCACCTCGGGACCCACGAAGATATCGTTGGCTTCCTAGAGCTTAATATCTTTTTGATGGAGTTCCTCGAGATCGGGTACCACTTCGGGACCTACGAAGATATCGTTGGCTTCCTAGAGCTTAACTTCTTTTTGATGGAGGTCCTCGAGATCAGGTACCACCTCGGGACTGACGAATATGTTGCTGGCTTCCTAAAGCCTAACTTCTCTTTGATAGAGGTCCCCGAGGTTGGGTACCACCTTGGGACTGGAGAAGATGTCGTTGGCTTCCTATAGCCTAACTTTTCTTTAATGGAGATCCTCGAGGTCGAGTGCCGTCTCGGGATAGGTGAAGATGTCATTGTCTTCCTAGAGCCTAACTTCTTTTTTATGGAGGTCCTCGAGGTTGGGTACTATCTCAAGACTGGAAAAGATGCCGTTGGCTTCCTTGAGCCTAACTTTTCTTTGATGGAGGTCCTCGAGGTTGGATACCACCCCGGGACTGGTGATGATACCATTGGCATTTTAGGCAGGCGGATCGTTGTCGTTTTTTTCATATATAGCGTCACTTCTGCTTCTTTGGAAACCCCACTATTTTAGGTAGTTACCCTTCTTTTTCTGTATTAAGCTTGTCGTTACTTCAGTACTAATGTACTTGCACAAATACATGCCCTAGCTCTGCGATTTTACCACTACCATGCCTTTTACTTTGGGGTGTGTTCGGCAGAGAGGGGAGAGTTCTGCCTCCGGTATTCAGGACCAACGAGAGCATACTTTGGAGATTACTTCTTTGATAAGAGAAGAACACCTTGGGTTAGTGAGAAAAGACTGCGAATGGGGGAAGGAAGTAGTGTTATAGATACTTTGACTGGATGAAGGCATCACGGATCGTGGTGATGGGTTCCTGAATGTATACGATATCCTTTCAAGTTGGGCCCCCTTGATAGGGTTGTGATTGACTTCTGTTTAAAGTATTGGGTTACCTTGGCGCAAATCCACCCGTCATTTTGGCAGATACTGTTGATGATGAGGTTTTTCACGGAGAAGGCGGGGCTTGAACTTACGCTCAGTCATCTTATCAGGCTGTACCGACCCTTTTACCATCAGGGTCTGCTAACCTTACAATGTCGGTGGACCATGCCCTTCGTCATCGATGATGAGGAAGACAGAGATTGGGAATGGATGAGTCAATTCGTCTGAGTACGAACCACTGACATTATCTCCATAGAGCTTATGCCATTCCCTGAGTAATGGAACCATACACGTAAGTGGTGCATTATGTGCCTTCATAGTTTTGTTTATGGCGAAGGCTGGTTTCATAATCGTTCCTCTTTTTCTTTTTCTATAGAGGTTTATGGGCACTGGGTGACGTTCCTGATTTGCTGGATTAGGTTCAGAAGTTGGTAACCCACTCGACTCGTGATAAGCGCAAGTGGCGAGCTTTGTCCCGGGGCAGATGGGGAGCGAAACATCATGTTGTGTGTTATGCTATTTTTTCCTTTTTCTCCCTTCACTTGGAGAGGAATTTTCCCCATATACGTATTAATCTTTCTATTGTAGGCGTCGGAGGGCCTTCCGAGGTGAGGAAGTGCTCCTTTGGAGAGAGGGAGGGGTTGCTATCTTTTGGGCTAAAGAACGATAATAATAAGCGGGATATATCTTGACAGGGCGATGGCACTCAAAGCAAGGCAAAACTGGACCAGGGCTCCGGAGCGAGAGCATCATCTGAACCTGCCGCGCCCGTGGTTCTTAGTTCTGGGAAGGTGTTTTCTCCGTTGTCGTCGCCTTCTTTTTCCATTGACAGTACTTTAAGGAATACTAGAAATGCAGGGTCACATACTTTGAGTGACCGTGCCTCGATCGGAGCCGATTCTTTCGAGGAAGCCCAGTGGCTTCACTTCGTGGTGAGTTTCGACATGGGCCTTTAAGTTTTGTGTTTTCCCTTCCTTATTAGGTTTTCTTTTGCAGGCCTTCAACGAGCTTAAGTTCGGGCTGCTTTGTAGTGAAGTCAGGCTGCGAAAAGTTATGGATGAGTAAAGATCCCTTAGGCTCCTTTGCGGTGAAAAGGAAGTCGTGCTGGCACACTTGAGGTATGAAGTTAGTCGGAGATTGAATTTTGAGAGCTACTTGAAGGAGCAGGTAACTTTCTATCCAGGGTGAGTGTGCGTTCTGCCTTCTCACTTCTGAGGCTAATACTTTATTTATTTAAGCTGCAGAAAAAATGGAGGCCCTGGAGCGCCTTCGGGATGAGGCTGCTTGAGCCAAGCGCGAACATGATAAGCTAAGAGCTCATGCAGAGGTTCATGCTTTAGAGGAGAAGGTACTCTGGCTAAAGTTCCCGCCTTTGAGGTCCAACTCTGTTTAGCTCGTGACAATGCTTTGGTTCAAGCAGATGCAATTACGAAGATCGAGTGTGAGCTTTCGAAAGTAAGGGCCAAGATCATTGATGCCCAGGTTAAAGCTGCAATGAGTCGCACTAAGGCTAAGCAGGAGATGGCGATCTATTTAAAAGATGCTACCGATGCTCAAGCTGAGCTGAGAAGGATCCTCGACCATGAAGAGAGGATCAAAGAATATGCTCGTTGCAAGTCTGGAAGAAAGACTCTCGAGGAGATTCGTGCTAGGGGTTTTGTTCTCTTAGAAGAGTTGGCACGAGCGAGGGCGGACGAGCGTGATGCTCGGAGGTTGCTGTCCGATGTTGAAGAAAGAGAAGATGAGGCTGGCAGGCCGTAGCCCTCTAGGGGAGGCATAGATTTTTCCATCTTTATATAGCATTCTTCAAAGCATGTTTGTAGATGGAGATTGCGTTTTATCGTATATGTGTATAAAAGATGTGTATAAAAAAAACCTTGTGGCTTATTCTTTTGTATCTCTTTTGGTCTTGAATTTGTCCAGGCGCACTGATCTTTGGTTTGGCAGGAATTCTTAGAGTCGTGATATGGCCCTAGGGCTCATTAGGCTGGCCCATAGGTTCTTGCGCGCTCGGTCGATGTGACCTTTTTTGTTACTATTTTGGGTTTAGTCTTTGAGCCGTGTTTCGACCCGAGATCATTTGACCCTCAAGCTTTTCATTTGTATGGGCTGGCGACAATGGCTCTTCAGCCTCAGGTCGAAGTGACCTTTTATGTTGGCTGGCGACAATAGCTCTTATGCCTTGGGTTAAAGCGAACTTTTAATGTAAGCTGGCGACAATAGCTCTTATGATTTTTCCCTAGGGTATTTTTAGTTAACTATTTTGAGTTCAGTCTCTGAATCGGGTTATGACTCGAGCTCGTTTGACCCTCAAGTTTTTAGATTTGTGTGGGCTGGCGACAATGGCTCTTACGCCTTGGGCCGATGTAGCCTTTTATGCAGGGTGGCGATAATGTCTCTTACGTCCTGGGTCAAAGTGACCTTTTATTGGCTTTATTTTTCCCTTGTTAAGGACTTTCTGAAATAATTTTTGCCTGACTTTTCGATGGTTCGGGAAGAACCTCGATTATGAGTCATTTTGTGGTGATGATCGAGCACCTTGGGAGGTTTGGCTCGGTGGCTGAGTTTCTTGAAGCCTATGATTTGAAGTTGACTTGGTCAAAGCTCTTTTGCTTATGTTGAGGGTAGCCTATTTAACCAGTTCTTTTTGGAGTAGATTCAAAGTATTTGAAGGCCTATAATATTGTAGTGACGGTTGGGCGTCCACGAGTCACGTTAGTTTGGTTGGTACAACCTTATAACCGTAGTCATTTATGCTTTGTCGGAGTCATTTTTGATCGCAAATGATGTAGTTTAGGTGTCTATAATGAGGTTATGCCTTTTTAGGGTCTTACAAATTCGATATATAACCTCAACTTTGAGATTGGGTTTATGCCTTTAGTAAGGTCTTACAAAATTTTCATGCCTTTGAGGTCTTATAGTTTTTAGATACTTGGTACAAGTGTGGTTCATGCCTTGCTTGAGGTCTTATAAATACTATTGCTGCCTTATGCTGGTCTCATAGATACTGTTGCTTCCTTATATAGGTCTTACGAGACCGAGTCTGCCTGCTCGGGGTCTTATGGCCTCGAGTTTTTTAATGAATGGTGATTGGCGACTATCCCCTAGTCACCGAGGGTATTTTAGCTCGAGAGCCATTGCTTGTAGACTTGGTATTGCATCATTGAGGGCTTACGATTTTGATGACTCCGACCCTGAGGTCATGAGATTTTTGAGATTTTGACGCCAGTTCCCGAGTGTTCGGGACACTTTCAGCCTTCGAGACGCTTCATGATTTTCATGTTTCCTCATTGAGAGTTTATGAGTTTGGAGTCCCGACTCGGAGGTCGTTCAGATGTTGAATTGTCAAAGCCAGTCCCCGAGTGTCCGTGACGTTTTTGATGGATGGTCATTTTTTGCGAATACGCTGAGTTTCTTTTGGAGTGTGAGAACCTTTTGACATAAGGTATTCTTTGATTACTTGGTACAAGTATACATGCTTTCGCCATCAGGGGCCCAACTATACGGACACGGTTTGTTTGACCCTTTGGTCCGATACATCATTTTCCTGTTGGGACCCTATTTGACATTTCTTGGTTTTTCCAAGTAGATGATCTTCCGGGGGGATGCCCCTTAGTGTTCAAGGTCGATTGCATAAGAGACCTTGAATACTTGTCGAGTCTTCCTTACGTAGCATATGGATGTTGCTTCGTTAAAAACCTTGCCGATAAAACCCTTTTCGGGATAAAAACTCGGTCAAAGGAAAAGAGTGCAATAGATGTTACAAAACCTTAAGGTCTTTGAGTTGGGTTAGCACTGTGACTGCTTCGGTCGGGCGCCTGCATAAAGGTTAGTATGAAATATAAAATGGAAAAGGGAGATGGTTATACCTTAGTGTGGGATATGTCGGTGATGTTTCGAGGTCCGATGTGTCCCTGTTGCTTGTGATGAGGACGTGGTACAGTCCTCTGGTTTGCTTAACTAGATTTAACTGAAGAACTACTTTGCTACCCTTTTGCTCTTTTGTGAGTGGAGGTATTGGCATCAGTGCCACATCCTGCACCGTAAACATTTCCTTTGCCACATGTTGTTCCCCGTAGACGGGTTTAATCCCATGCTTTGTTGGGAATTTCATCATTTGGTGGAGGGTGGATGGCATTGCTCTCATGCAGTGTATCCATGGCCGTCCAAACAAGGCGTTGTACCTCATGTCTCCTTTGATGACATGAAATTTGACATTTTGGGTTGTGCCGGCCACGTTGACTGGAAGGATGATTTCTTCTTTCATTGTTTCACTTTTCGTGTTGAATCCATTGAAGACTCAAGTGGTGGGCACAATTTGGTGAAGTCGTTTGAGCTGCTCCATTACCCTCGACCTGATAATGTTGGCCGAGCTACCTAGGTCCATGAGTACAAATTTTATTTAACATGTATTCACGAGGAAATAGATTACCAATGCGTCATTATGAGGTTGAGACAAGGTCTCGGTGTCCTCTTCGCTGAATGTGAGGGAATCTTAGGGTATGTACTCATGGGTTCGCTTTTCTCTGGTGATTGATATTTTTGTCCTTCTCATCACGGGTTCTTGGGGAGCATTTATGCCTCCCAAAATCACATGGATAACATGTTATGGCTCATTTGTTTCATTCTTATTGTCTACCTCTCTTTCCCAGAACTAATCTTTGGCCCGACCGCTTAAAAAATCTCGGAGGTGACCTTTATTGAGTAGCCTGGCTACTTTTTCTTGGAGCTGGTGGCAATCCTCGGTATGATGGTCGTGCGAGTTGTGAAATTCACATTCTAAGTTATGATTTCTTTGGGAAGGATACGACTGTATAGGCCTGGGCTATCTGGCATCTCTGATTTTGCTGATGGCGAACATGATGTCTGACACATCGACGTTGAAGTTGTATCTAATAAGCAAGGTGCCTCAGTTGGCCCCACGTTTCTATCGAACATGGATCTGTTGATCAGTCCCCAAGGATTCTGTGCTTGGTCTATCCTTCGATCATTGCAAGATGGGTTGCGCCTCAGGGCATTTCATCTATCTTCGGTGTATGGCTGATACATTTCTTTATTTGGATTTGGCTCCTTCGCTAAGATCCTTCTTGGGTATGCTGAGCCCGTGGAGGGGCTCCTAGCTAGTCATCTTCGACCTTGACTTTCGATTGGTATCAGTTGTGGACGTCTGACCAGGTCACGACGGCATACTCGACCATCTTTCATCTGCCACGAAGCCACTGAACTTCACTCATTCATGCCTTGAGTGAAGGCCTGCATTGCCGAGTCGTTAGAGACCGATGGTAGTTCCATTCATTCTATTTGAAAGCGAGATACAAATTCTCGTAGCATATTATTCTCCCTTTGCTTGATTTTGAAGACGTCGGATTTCCTTGTGGCCACCTTGATGGCCCCGTCATGCGCCTTAATGAAGGAATCTGCCAGCATGGCAAACGAGTCTATGGAGTTTGGGGCCAAGTTATGATACCACATCATTGCCCCTTTGAAAAGTGTTTCTGCGAACATTTTCAGCAGGACAGACTCGATCTCGTCGTCCTTCAGGTCATTGCCTTTTACTGCATAGGTGTAGGCAGTAACGTGCTCATTTGGGTCCAAGGTAACATCGTATCTTTGAAGTTCTAGCATTCTGAACTTCTTCAGAATGCATTTTGGGGCCGCTTCCTGTGGGAACGGCTTCTGCACAAACTTCTTCGAGTCCACACCTTTCATGATTGGAGGTGCTCCTGGAATTTGGTCGACCTTGGAGTTGTAAGTTTAGACCTTCTTATAGTTCGCTTCTATCATTTTCTCACCCGATTCGATACTTCTGGTGAGTTCCTCGAGCATCTTTACGATGGAAGGATTGGCTATCGACCCGTAATTACACGATCTCTCCGGTACCTGTTCGACAGGGGAGCTGTCCCCGGTGTTACTGTGCTAGGAGTTTTCTGGTGACATTGTAGCTGAGCGATAGCTAGCTGTTGTGCCTGCAACATTTCAGAAATAACATGAAGGCTAACGTCTCGTTCTTCCCTGGTTGGGGTTTTTGAGCTTCTAGTGGATCTCCTTGGTGTACGCTCTTATTGGTGTGTGAGCTTATATCGACCTGTTGTGCATCGCGTGAACCCACGTCTGCTGGAATTGGTCCTGGTGCATTCTCGATGTTTCATGGTTGCACACCAACATTAGGAGAAGCTATACTGTTCTCTCCGTGGTTTTCAAGATTGTCATTTTCAACTCTATTTACTGAGCTAGACATTTCGACTTGAAATTGAAGATCTTGGACAAAAAAAGGTGTGAAAGATAACTTGCGTTGTGTAATGAAACCAACAAGAAAATAATCACTATTATTTTTAGCCCCACGGTGGATGCCAAACTGTTTAACGCCAAAATGGTAATAACAATTAAATTTATTATGGGACTCTAAAAATATGTGATCTATGTTTACACTTGTTGTTAAGCAGATGATGCTACGTATGCGTAACTTAGAAACGAAATAAGGGTTAAGGATAAAGTGATAATCAAATCGATAGGCTGGCAATCGGGGCCTCGAGGTTGATTGTAGAGCTCGACTGTGGGCAATTGAGGGTATTTGGAGTATGACTAATAGTTATAACAAAATTAACGAAGGCTCTTTATGGCCAATGATAAACAATAAATGAAAAATAAAAATGGAGATAACAATAATATCAAGAAGGTATATTAAAGAGCAGAGAGAATGTTCTTGTATATTTGGTGTGGGGCAACTGAAGCAACATGAACTTACCAAATGACAAGAATCCCCTTTATATAGGAGGGGAATCCCGACATAGTACAAAAACATTAATTACAAAGGAGCGGAGATGGGACAACTAGATATGGCACCCTGATTCAGGGTTAGGATAGTCCACTAGCTTCTATCAGTCTTAGCCGTGTTCCTTGGGAACTCCCCAATTCTACCATAGTTTTGATCAACATTGTCCCAGGGTTGGGCATCGACGAACCTCGAGGGAGGAAACTCGACCATGGCCTCATAGAATCGAGAAGTCGAGATAATGTTCTTAGGTGCCTCGATGATGAGGAATTGGACTCTCTGATTTTGCCGTATATAATTTTCTATATTA
>MU716826.1:121735-193370 GCA_026770625.1 Nicotiana glauca | reverse complement strand
ATTTGCATCCTTTATAACCTAGTTGCATTGCTTGAAACAAAAATGGAAACTCACATTTCCATTCTGGAAGGCTATCATTTTAATGAGATGGTCGAAGTCCCTACAGTGGGAAATTCTGGTGGCATGGTCCTCCTTTGGAACACTAAATTAGTGAAAGTATACAACTTCACAAAAAATGGCCAGTCCATCCATGCTATGATAGAGGCAAAGCCTAAAAATTTCTCTTGGATTTTTTCTACAATTTATGCTAGCAATGATATAGCTATTAGGAACTTATTATGGGATGATTTTACATATATTTATGGTAAATATAAGGTACCTTGGCTTGTCACTGGTGATTTTAATGAACTTACTAACTCTACGGATAAGTTTGGGGGTAGATCGATTAATAAAAAAAGGGCTGGAATACTTCTAGACTGCCTTAACTACTGTAATCTAGTTGACCTAGGTTATAAAGGATGCAAATATACTTGGTCAAATCATCGTAGGAGAAATAGGGGTCTCATTATGGAAAGGTTAGATAGGGTATACACTAATCATGTTTGGTTACAAGAGTACAATAATGTAACAGTTGCTCATCTGCCTAAAATTCACTCCGACCATAATCCTATATTAGTCAACATAAACAATAGTATTGACAACACTAATGCTAGGCCCTTTAGGATGGAAACTTTTTGGTGCTCCCACCCTGATTTTTCAAGAATTGTTACAGATAGCTGGGCTAATAAGGACATTATAGAGGGTATTGAGCATTTCCAAAAAACTATTTTGGATTGGAAAAAGGCAACCTTTGGTAATATTTTTGCTAAAAAAGAAATTTACTAAAGCGTATAACAGGCATCCAAAACTCTCCTAATTACCAATATAGCCAATTTCTTAGATGCCTAGAAGTAAAATTAATAGAGGATTATGACTCAATACTCAAATTAGAAGAGAATTACTGGAAACTTCGTTCTAGGGTTAATTGGCTAAATGAAGGAGATGCTAATACTAGATATTTTGATATACAAGCCACTAATCGGAGAAGGAAAAATAATATTATTTTCTTCAAAGATAACGATGGTAACTGGATATAAAATCAAAATGCTCTCATGCATTATGTGTCAAATCATTTCCACAATATTTTTACTACATCACATGTGCACACAAATTTGAAAAAAAATCACACTGGCTAGCAATAATTTTAGCAAAATAGATTTGTCATGCCTTGACAGGCCTCTTAGGAATCATGAGATTGGAAGAGCTATTTTTTCTTTTAAGCCATGTATGACATCCGGTCCTGATGGTTTGCACCCCTTTTTCTTCCAAAAATTTTGGCCAATTCTAGGACGTAACGGTCATTAATTTATGCAAAGAAATTTTTAAATCCAAGACAATATCCCATGATCTTAATAAAACCTATGTTTGTTTGATCCCTAACTTCAACAATGCAAATAAATTACAGAACTTTAGATCTATTAGCCTTTGTAATACTTTGTATAAAGTAATTAATAAGATAATTGCAAACCGTATTAAGCCTTTACTAAACAATCTAGTTAGTGAACATTAAACTAGCTTTGTGAAAAATAGACGACCTACTGATAATGCAATCATTATTCAAGAGGTCCTAAAACGTTTTAATAATCGGACAGGAAAAGGAAATTGGCTTCTAAAACTAGACCATGAAAAGGCCTTCTACAAGTTGGAATGGTCATTTGTATATAGAACTCTAAGGTTCTACAATTTCCCTCCTAATATAACGTCCCTCATTCTTAGTTGCATAAAAACTAGCTCTATCTCAATTCTAGTTAATGGTAATAAAACATATGAGTTTTGTCCTACAAGGGGAATTAAGCAAGGGGACCCAATGTCACCTTATCTATTCATCTTATGCATGGATATGTTATCCAAGAATATTGAACACCAAGTAGACACCCTATATTGGGATCCCATTCTTTTGAACAAAACAAGCCCCCTATTGTCCCATTTATTTTTTGCTGATGATTTAACTTTAATGGGCAGAGCAAATAAAAAAACTATCACTACTATGAAAGATAATATGGATCTCTTTTGTCAGTTATCTGGCCTTAATATCAACAAAAATAAATCAAAGCTGCTACTTTCAAAGGCATGCCCATTTGGTATGAGCAATTGGATCATTTTAATATTAGACATAAAGGCCAGTAAGGATTTTGTTAAATACCTTGGATTCCCAATGAGTAGTAACCAACCCAAACACAAGAATTACCTGTCTATAATTGAAAAAATAAGGGCTAGACTAAACATTTGGAATGCCAATTGGCTCAATATGGTATGAAGGTGTACTCTCATAAAGTCTACTCTTAACACAATACCAAATTACCAAATGCAACTCTCAATTCTCCCTAGTAGGACTCTTAAAGAAATAAACAAGATTCAAAGAGACTTCCTATGGGGAACTACTTCTGAAAAAAAAGAGAATGTACTTAATAGGCTGGAATGTGGTTACATTACCTAAGGATATGGGAGGGCTAGGTATTAGAAAGGCTAAGTTAAAAAATTGATTCCTACTGACAGGCCTTGTTTGGAGGCTTCTTAATGAACCTTCTTCTATTAGGGCACGAATTATTACTAGTCTATATAGCCATACTAAATCCACCAAAGGGGTTTCACATGCTGTAACATTCCGTACATTCAAAATAGATGTGGATATGTTAAATGAATATTAATTTGATACTTTATATACATGAAGTCCAAGCGGGATGATTATGGGTGAAAATAGTTGTTTTGGAATCAAGACGGAGCGTGAGGTGCATAAGATTTGACAAAATCAACTAAGTTTGCAGAAGGTCTATCTTTCAGATGTGTTTAGTAACAATGTGTAAGTAATCTGGTAAAACTCAAAGCATACAAATTGTAGGCCATTGAAATAGCTTTCCAATGATATATTATGGAGCCCGAACGGATCTCTGTGCAAAATGTTATATGCATTTTACATAACAGTATGCGATATGCACGCTAGTAGCGCGCCCATAGTGCGGCCGCGCTAATTTTGAGGTAGTGTTACTGTCGTTTAGCGCGGTCAGTAGCACAGGAAGGCCTCCAGGTGCGCGGGCGCGTTGGTTGGGGGTCGTTTTAAAGCTATATTTCATCCCCGTTAGCCCAAAACATAAAAACTTGCTCTAGAAAGAGGAACTCTAAAAAAATCTAACTCCTTAAGGGTCCTTCTACCACCTAAGGTAAGTTCTAATGGTGATTCTAAGTTAATTTCAATTTCCTAACATATTATAACATGGGTAAACCCTCCAACTGATTAGATATTTGATTGGGGTATCATTGTTGAGAGAAAGAACCCTAAAACTTGAATTCAAGAAGATTGAATGTCAAAAAGGTAATATCTTCACCCTCTAATTGATTCTATCATTGAATTAATGGTTATAGACTCTAGTTCATGAGATATGAGTTGATGGGTTTGACAGAAAAGCATGAACAGTTATAGGTTTGGGTTGTTGATTGTTGATTATTGGTTGAGGGTATTATTTACCTTATGGGTGATAAAGAATGATGTTGATTGCAACCATTTGAGACTTTAGAATTTATTTAGGAGGAAGAGAATGGGTTATTGGGTGTAGAGACACCATTAATAAGGACTATGAAGCTTTATGCCACCAAGTATTTGAGAAAATGCTTAAGTGACCAAAACATGAGAATTATTGCTAATATGGAATCCCTTTGACTTGTATTGATATAGATTGAAGTTGAAAAGGTTGGCGAATGCTATATTACGCTCAAGAGCAGAAAGTTAAGGTATGTGAGGCTAACTCTTTATGTTTGGAAATTTTAATGATCTCCCTACACTACGTTTCTTTTACGATGTATCAATTGCCTCAGTAATATAGTTAAGCCTAGTTCCTTGAATAGTTGTAGAACTTCTATTCTCTAGCTTCATAACTCGTTCATGACTTTCATTTCGAACGTTGTGAGCTCAGTTCATATTCAATATAGACTTAGGATTGATGTTCTTAAGTCTCAGTATAGCTTACTCAGCATGTCATAAATAGTCGAAGTTTCAGTTTTCATAGCCAGTTCAAGAATACATGTCTCATTTTAGTCCTATTCAATATTCCAGTATTATGTAACTCAGTATGATTCAAATGTAACTCAGTGTGATCCAGTATTCCAGTATCATGTAACTCAATATGATTCATTATTTTACTATCATATATTGCAGTATGATTCTCAGTTCCTGATTTTAAATCCTTGAATGTTGAACACTTGTATTTGGGCCTGGGGCTGCAATTTATGTTTTATGCATATTTGGGCCTGAGGCTGCAGTTTATGCTTTATGCATCTTTGGGCCTGAGGCTGCAGTTTATGCTTTATGCATTTTGGACCTGAGGTCGCAGTTATGTATACGTCTACTTGGGCCCGAGGCCGCAGCTTGTGCACATATATATATGTTGGGCCCGAGGCCGCAATTTAATATTCGGATAAATAGGTTGTTCATCATTCAGAAGAGGGAGTATTCATATCCTTACTTCTTTTCAGTTCAATTATTAGTTACTGTTCAGTTATCAGTTATCATATCAGTTACCAGTTATCAGTTATCATTTCAGTTTCAGTTTCAATAGTTAATATTTCAGTTATCAATTTAAAATTCTTAGCTATTATCTTAGCTTCAGTTTCAGCATGTATAATTCTTTCTTTCAGTTGCTTTACATACCAGTACAATTCAAATATACTGACGTTCCTTTTGCCCGGGGCTTGCATCTCACAATGCAGGTAATGATTTACAAGTTGATGATTCAGAGTGCTAGCATTCTCGTACCAGCTATTTGGTGATGCCCAATTCTTTGGGACATTGTCATTACTATAGTCTTCAGTATTTTTAGACAGTCAGTGTTTTCAATACTTCATTAGAGACTTCATAGACTAGAGAAACAGTTAGACAGAGTCGCAGGCTTTTCATATTAAGCTTTGTTGGCTACAAATATATTTCAGAATTGTATCAGTAATTTCGCACTTTAATTTATATCATCCAGACTTTCAGTATATCAGCATGTGTTAGTTTATCTTCTGCATTTAGTATGTTATGATACCATAGGTTGATTCAGCAAGCCAGTTGGTTAGCTCGGTCATATGTATTCAGGCACCGAGTGTCGTGTTACGTTCAGGCCCAGGTTCGGGGCGTGACACATACATGGAAAAGCCTCCTCAAGGGATGAAATTATTATCAACATAGTATAAGATGGCCTGTGAATAATCATACCAGTATGTCCATTTGGGATACCAACTGGATCCCTAAACTTGGAAAATTAAGGGAAAATGTAATAGGGCCCCTCAATAATAAGGAGAGTGGTTTGAAACTAAAAGACATCCAAAAAAATAATACGTGGGATCTAGCACATATTTCATTCGAACTTCCCACCAATGTTCTGAATAGTATCCACTCACTAACCACATCCATCACACACTCTAGTAAAATTATATGGAGTACAAGTCCTAGTGGGATATCACAACCTCTTCATGCTACAAATTAATTGACACGTATAACCATACAGGTAATGATTTTGCATGGATATGGGAAATAAAATGTCCTAGAAAAATAAAATTTTTTATATGGAAGTGTTATAACTCAAGACTTCCTACTAGGGATTACCTAGGAAAAATTGGTATCAACATAGACATAAATTGCCCAATTTGCAAAAATAGGAATGTATCTTTTCTTCACATTTTTTGGGAATGTAACGTGGCAAAAATATCTGGAGATCTATAGGGGTACCCTTAAACAACCCTATGCCACAAGTGCACTGGGTGGATTTCCTTAGAAAAAAAACTCCTAATATACCAAACAATTTCATCACTTGGGAGGATGTTTTTCCATCTGCGTTATGGTCAATCTGGAAAACCAGGAATGACAACAATGTTAATAATACTACAAATAATATCAGCACCACTAAAGTGTTTGATCAAGTACTGGAATATTTTTTACTAACTACTAAACATACTACTAGTAATATTTCCATTAAGGTGAAGATAAAATGGTAGCCGCCTCGTAGGAATTGATACAAGATCAATATTGATGGAGATTTCAACGAAGAATACTTACATGGAGGCATCAGTAGAATCATACGCAATAACGAAGGAGAATGAATGTTGGGTTATTACACAAAGTGTCAAATTATATCACCTATACATTCAGAACTCCTAGCTTTTCGTCAAACACTTCAAACAATTATCAAGGAAAAGTTCACACCATGTGAAATAGAGACGGATGCCACAGAGGTGATTCGCTTCTTAGAAGAGGATTATCCTACTTACAATGATTTAATTTATGAATGCAGGTGCTTAATAGGGAAGGCAATGGAGCAGGGGGAGATCATAATGAAGCACAACTTCCGTGAAGGGAATATGGTGGCACACAAGTTGGCCAAGGAAGCTCTACAGTACCCGAGTTATAATATATCTATCTATTTTGCTAAACCACCTAATTTTGCATTAGATGCGTATTGTAAGGATAAGGAAGGTTGTAATAGTTTTCGTTGGTGTAGTGTGTATGCATGTAACAATTTAGCTTCTCTAGGTAATGATAATGTCCTAAATGGCATGGCTCTATTATGTACTAACGGCATTTATATGGGTCACGTTACCTAGCACAATGCCTTTGTTATTAATATTAATATAAGTATCTTTCCCCTTAAAAAAAAACAACAAACCCAGTAGTTTTCCGCAAGTAGAGCCTGGAGAGGGTAATATGTATGCAGCCTTACCCTTACTCCTAGAATGATAGAGAAGCTGTTTCCGATAGACCCTCGACTAAAGAACGGCTGAAAAAGAAAAGGTAATTGTAACAAGTAGGAATAACAACAAGATGAAATTAGATTGAATCTAAGAATGCAGTCAAACTCTAGGTAGTGATAGCCATCTATGGATAAACGATATCAAACTAACACTAATGCTAGCGAACCGAGTACGACAAAGAAAAACGCCCGACTACCTACGAACCTTCTTGTGATGACCCAACAGGTCATCACTCTATTTAGAAATAAATTTTGTGTTTCGAGACCTTAAAAACCACTTTTAGTCTCACCTCAATTTACGTGTATAGTCCGGGCACGTAGCTGGAAAGTCATTATGTGAAATTCTGTGAAAAATGATGAATTTTGCCTTTACAATGAATTTAAGTTGACTTCGATCAATATTTTGGGTAAACGGACCCGGACACGTAATTTGACAGTTTCGAAGGATCCGTAGGAAAATATGGGACTTGGGCGTATGCCCGGAATCGAATTCCGATGTCCTAAACTCGAGAAATGAATTTTTAAAGAAAATTATTTTCTGAAATATTTATGAGTTTTTGGAAATGAAATGTATTTGAAATTTGATGGTATCGAGCCCGTATTCTGGTTACGGAGCCGGATACATGTCTTATATGTGATTTAAATTGAGTCTATAAAATTTGGCAAGAAATGGACTTGAAATTACTGAATCGGACCTTATTTGAGAAAATTGGAGAATTTGATGTTCTTAAGTGATTTCATAATTTTGATGCTAAATTCATAGTTGTTGATGTTATTTTGGTGATTTGAATGCACGATTAAGTCCGTATGATATTTTTAGGTTGGTGGGCATGTTTGCTATGGAGCCCCGAGGGTTCGGATGAGTTTTGGATAGGCCACTGAGTGAAATTTGCACTTAGAAATATGCTGGTATGTTGCACACCTGCATCTGCGAAGCCTGGCTCGCAAATGCGAGAAGTCCATCGCAAATGCGAACAAAGGCATGGGCAGGCCTGATCGCAAATGCGACCATTTGGGTCACAAATGTGGAAGGCCTCAGTCGCAAATGTGACGCTTGATCACGCCCAACTATGCCTTATAAAAGGACAATGCGGTTGTTGCAAATATAATCCGGTTTTCAAGTCTAGAGTCGAATCCCACAGAGAACTAAGCCTTAGCTACAGTTGTTCAATATTACCAAGAAGACAAACTTGAACAATTCCTATATTATAGATATTATGATTCTTGTATTTAACTAATCTACTAACAAATTAAAATACTAAATTAACAAATATACTAAGGGTTAGAGACAAGATTAAGGAGGTCTAGAGTTATGATTTCTCCAATTGTCGGAATCCTTCCCCCTATGTCTTATATAATTTCGCCTAAGTATTATCTACCAATCATGAGCACTCTTATTACCGTAAATCTCTCCCGAGTAATTACGACAATTTACTAGATGCACTCTCTCGAGCTACGCTAGCTGGCTTTTAATACAGCTCACTTCAGATCGTACCCAAGGCTTCGTTATCCCTAATCCCACCTTTAAACCCTCGGTTATTGATCCCTCATATACTCTGGGAGTGGTGTTGTTCAACAATGAGATAAATATGCAATCTCTCCCGAGTTATGCATACTAAATAGGCACAGCTAATTGAGAGCTCTTCAATCAACCAGAATATAAACGTAGTTGAACAAATAGAGAAAAGCTATGGCTCAATTATATAAAAACATAACAAGAATTTATCCTACAAAATGTTCTATCAAAACTCTAGATAAAAAATTAGCTATTCATAATAGTATGTAAAACTACAATACTAAAAGTCATAACCAATAATGAAAAATAGAAAGAGGAAGGAAAAACTCGTAGAAGAATTCTCCGCCTTGCTCCCAATGTGTTCTAGCCTCCAAGGGTGTTGTCTAACCCTAAAGTAGTGTTTCTTGCCTCCTTAGGTCTAATTTTTGTCCAAAATATGTCCCCTCCGCTTTCTTGGATGGCTTCCTTGGTTTAATATAGGGTTTAGGGCTTAATATCCCGTGTTTTGCACTTTGGTCCATGAAATTTACGCGTCCTGCCGCGGTCCCACTGCGGTTATGCTGGGACCGCGGCCAAATAGGTCCTCTGAATCTGCAGCTTTGCTCCACCGCAATTGTATCCCTTTGAGTTATCTTTTCAACCATATCTTATGAAGCCAAAATGGAGTTCTGAGCAAAAAGTTATGTGTATTTTACTAGACAGTGCGCAATATGCCTACTCGAGTCTTCGTTTTTTTTTATCATCCGTTGATCCCCGAATACGATCCCGGCTTAATTTCTTGGGCTTTTACTCAGACTTCAAAGCTCCAAATCACTTGAATTCATTCCATAATATCTATGTAGCTCAGAATCACTCCTACAAAGCATAAAACACACCATTAGTGCAAAACACTAGCGATTAAAGCGCAAACACAACTAAAGTGTAGTAAATTAGAGTGTAATAATCGACTAAAATACGTAATTATAACCTATCATCAATGCTTGCCTCGCAAATGCGACGCCTGCCTTGCAAATACGATGCCTGCCTTGCAGATGCGATGCCTACCTCGCAAATGTGAACCCCTCAGAAATAAGGGGTGGTCACAAATGCGATAATTTTCTTCAAAAATGCGAAAATTGAAGTCCTCTGAAGGGTTCACAATTGCAAACCCTGGTCACATTTGCGTCATCTGCTACCTGTAAATTTATAACTCAGCCGAAAATCTTCCATTTTTCAAACCATTTCAAAACAAAACACTCTTGGGCGATTTTTCAAAGACAACTTCTCTTCCAAATCGATTATAAGTCATTTCTAACTTGTTTTCTTTAATCCTTAACATATTTTCACATGATTTCAACTCAAATCAATGATTTTCATGTGGGAAATTGGGTGTTTTGGGTAGAACTGTCACGACCCAAACCCCGCTCCGGTCGTGATGGCGCCTCTCGTGAAGACAGGGCCAGCCAGACCATTTAAGAACACCACTTCTAAGCAGTTAATCAGTTCAATAATAGTTTGAATATGATTTAATGATATTAATTAACGTAATTACAACCCAACACAGCCCTAATCGGGGTGTCACAAGTCACGAGCAATCTATAAGAATGAAATTTCCACTTTAAAGTCTAGAAATACACTGAACAAGAATAGTAAATAACATAGGAAGACGGTGGTGCTGCGAACGCTGGCAGTCACCTCGCTATAACCTTTACCACTCTGCCTCCACGTAGTCAATACCCGCTACAGGGTGAATAAGTACCTGCAACTACACGCGAGGTGCAGGGAGTAAAGTGAGTACTCGAACTCAGTGAGTAATAAAAGTAAATAACAACTGAGTGGTAAGAAATCACGTATAACAGATCATCATGTTGTATAGAAGTAGAGAAAAACCCTTTTTGAGAAAAAAACAGTGAAGCCATGAAATCTTTAAAGAAATATTTTAGCTCAGTTTAAAGACTCTTTGGAAAATGCCTTTTTTCAACAGTTACGCAGATGAATGCAGTAGCAATAGTGCAGATAAGCACAGAACTCCCCCCCTCGTGCCCAACACTCAATGATCAGATAATACCAGAACAACAGGTAAAGATTTCAAGAAATAGCACAAACAACGGATAATGAACAAATGCATGAATGCAATGCAATGCATATGATGGTACATTCCAGTACCCACTGCGGCGTGCAGCCCGAGCTATCCATATTTATTTATCGTCGACGGCACTCACTGGGGGTGTGTACAGACTCCGGAGGGGCTCCTACAGCCCAAGCGCAAAAATCAAGCCATCTCGTGGCATCAATCAGGACTCCCGGCTTCACTATCAATATAATACTGCTGCGGTGCGCAGCCCGTGCCATCCATAGTCCAGAGATCATATAAGCCCCTCAGGCAATATTTAAATAATAGTTCTCAGCTCAAAAAGTCAATAAAACACCGCTTAAGTTTTTAAATCATTGAAAGATGGTTGAGTTTGCAAAACAGTATTAAAACTTAGGACTGAGATCAAATAACATGCCAAATAATGAGAAAATAGTGATAGTAATCCCTGAAGGACTCAAATAAGTGGCGTGAAGCCCAAGTACCTCAATTTAATCCAAGAAGGATGATTCTCAAACAAGTTCTAATCAAATACATGGTAAAAACATCACTTGGGACGGACCAAGTCATAATCCCCAATAGTAAAAGACCCAACGCTCGTCATCCAGCATGTGTCTCACCTCAATATAGCACTACGATGTGCAATCTGGGGTTTCAAACCCTCAGGATATCATTTACAATCATTACTCACCTCGAACCAGCGAAATCCCTAGCTCGCGACGCCCTTGCCCCTCAAATCGGCCTCCTCGCGCGTCGAATCTGATTAAAATCACAACGAATCCGTCACAATATGCCAAGGGAACAAAACCCAATAAAAATAATCGAAAACAATAAGAATTCCCGAATTTAGCAAAAATCGAGCCCCAGGCCCACTTCTCGAAACTCAAAAACTTTTACGCCAACGGATTCCTTATCTCGCCACGAGTCTATACATGTCAAAATCACAAGAATCGGAGTCCATTTGACCCATCAAATCCCTAGTTTACACTCTCTTAAGTTCAAGCTCTAAACCACCATTTTTGACCTTTGATTCCTTGATTATTCAGTCTAAATCCATGTTTTTACACCTTAAAATCGTATTCTAATTCCAAGAATCCATACCTGATTAAAGCCCTCAAAACCCTCTTCAAAACCGCCCAAAAGCTCTCCAAGTTTGAAGTCCAAAATGTTGTTCTTTCAAAATTTCGCGAAGAAGACTATTTCATTTAACTCTCCAGGCAAAACCGCATCTACGGTGAAAATATCGCTTCTGCGACTCCCGCTCTTGCGGTCAATATCCGCCTCTGCGGACTTTCACTTAAGGGCCATGACCGCTTCTGCGGCCCATAAATCGCACCAGCGGAACCGCCTATGCGGTCCAAATTCCGCTTCTGTGGAACCTGCCATGATCCAAATTTCCCCTCCTACGCTTTCCCATTCGCTTCTGCAAGACCGCACCTGCGGTCCCATAACCACAGGTGCGAAAACACCAGATACCAGCAAACGTAAACATGCAACAAACTCCAAAACTCTCCGTTTAACCATCCGAACTCACCCCGGGGCTCCCGGGACCTCAACCAAAAACACAAACATGGTCCAACACCCTATTTAAACTTGTTCCAATCATAAAAACACGTCCGACAACACAAAAATCCTCAATTCTCATCAAATTCAAGCCTAAGTTCTTCAAATTCCTCCGAAACTTGCATTCGATCAAAAACCCAACCAAATCACCTCCGAATCATCTGAAATTTTGCACACACATCCCAAATCACCTAACGAAGCTGCTGCAACTCTCAGAATTCCATTCCGACCCTCGGATCAAGATCTCACCTATCAACCGGATATCGCCAAAATACTAACTTCGCCAATTCAAGCCTAATTCTACACCGAACCTCCAAAATCAATTCCGATCACACTCCTAAGTCACAAATCACTCCCCGAAGCTAACCGAATCACCGAAAATCACATCCGAACCTTCTAAATCATAAGTATACATCCGGTTGACCTTTCCAAACCAAACCTTCCTTAAAGAGACTAAGTGTCTCATTTCCAACCAAAACCAATCCAATTCAACTCTAACACACCAAATGCCGATAGCGAAACATGAAGAAGCATAAAATAGGGGGAAAACGGAGCGGTAACTCATGAGACGACGGGTCGAGTCATCAAATCCTCCCCAACTTAAACAAACGCTCGTCCTCGAGCGTACCAAGAGTTGTCCTAGAAGCCAACCAATAGCTGGATAACCTTACCAAGCATATACTGGGGGTGATCCCATGTCACCCAATCTCGCATAGGTCCGATAACACAACATAGATGACATTTCACAATCCATCTAGTCCGTAACCTATAGAACTACATTGCACTTTCCGAGATCATACACAAGATCGGAACCTCACATCTATGCTCAGAATAAGCCCGAACCAGCTGTAATAACCCATACCTGCAACCTTGGTACTATTACATGATAAACCACATAGCCCTAATGCTCGCAACAATAACCTCCGTCCACAGCAGCTGCACACAACACCTAAACACCGATAGAGAAACTCTTATCAACCGAAATCTCATTCCAACACTTTCATATACTGCCAACGATACTGAAACACGCAATAAAGTGAAATCATTTCTCAGATTAACCATTCAGGAGGCCACTTCCCTTCTGATAATTACCATAGCAAATTTGAACCGAACCTTGATATTAACCCCCCTTAAACATGCTGAAATCGAATCCGTTTGTATTTATTAATGATCCCAACGATCCCTTTTGACCAAACACACCATCCCGGTGACATGAAACATCAATACGAGCCTAAGCCATAGCTTGCATAATACGCGCACCAATAAGAAACGGTCTGAGAATACTCAAATCTTGAAAAATAACTCAAACAAAAGAGTTTTACCTCAAGCTCATCAGTACCATCACAACACAAGGTTGAGACCCCGTCTCACATCATAGAAATAGAACACCTGAATCTACCCCGAAAGGTCATGTTTCCACGTGGCCTCGTCATAATGCACGATCCTATCCAAACACTGTTACACATGAAACCCACTCAAGTCACTATGCTCAAAACCGACAGCCACACACAATTTGATGTCTGGAACCAAAGCAATTCATTACACCCACGGTGAAACAAATAACATATGCCACACAACCCTATAGGTCATGACCAATACTCCATTTACCGCAGAATACCCAATTACTCTTCCCGCTCGACTTTCACTAGGACCATCAAAATACCGAAGCAAACAAGGTTGCAATGGCTTGAACCACGTTGTGGTTATTGGTTCATTCGAAGGAAAAATATTTTTTTCAAATATATACTTATATTATATCTACTAAATCATGTATAAGTATCATTTGAACCGTTGTCGTTTAGCAACGCTACCCCAATGATACGTGACGTCAGGAACCACGGGAAGATGAACTAACCTTTCCCCCTCTACATAACTAACGATTTTTCTTTGGGTGCAGGTCACAAATCATCTGAATACATTCACACACGCGTACTTTTCAGGAACGAAACTATCAAAACAATCACTTATTCAAAATCACTGTCCGCACACAACATCCTCAACAGTCACTATATCATAATCGACGATCAGCTAAGAAATTTTACCGCTATTCGCCTCTTTACATTCTTGCATTGCATAAGGCTACTTGTCTGCCTTTCGAGATTAAGCTTTGTCTCCATCTGCATTTTGCAAAAGTCTACTTATCTGCCTTCCGAGGTTAAGCTCTACCTCTATCCTGCATAAGGCTACTTATCTGCCTTTCGAGACTAAGCACTGTCTCCATCCGCATTTTGCATAAGGCTACTTATCTGCCTTCCGAGGTTAAGCTCTACCTCCATCCTGCATAAGGCTACTTATTTGCCTTTCGAGACTAAGCATTGTCTCCATTTGCATTTTGCATAAGGCTACTTTTCTTCCTTCCGAGGTTAAGCCCTACCTCCATCCTGCGTAAGGCTACTTATCTGCCTTTCGAGACTAAGCTTTGTATTCATCTGCATTTTACATAAGGCTACTTATCTGCCTTCCGAGGTTAAGCTCTACCTCCATCCTGCATAAGGCTACTTATCTGCCTTTCGAGACTAAGCCCTGTCTCTATCCTGCATGGCTGAAATATCGCCACTTTATTTTTGAATGGCTGCAATATCGCCACCTGCATTTAAATTTTCACTTTGGATGAAAGATCGCCACCCTTTACATTCATTGGCTGAAAGATTGCCACCTTCTCATGGGCTGAAAGATCGTCAACTTATTCAAAGGCGTCATAGTTCGGAGGCACCATCAGCATAGCCCGAGAACACCATTTCATGGCCTGCAAATTTTTATTTTTATGCTCTTCATGGCCGAGGACATCATAGTCTTAGGACGTCATCCTAACCATCCGAAGACAGCATTCATGGTCCAATGGGAACTTGCATCACGTTTAAATTATGCACAATATATTCCACATTGCTCACTTGAAGGTACACCGACTAGCAAACGGCCGACTTAGCAGGAGCGATTCCACTCCGGTTCCCGCAACGTATCCGACTCCAAACACCTTTCCCAATCCAAACATCGTGTCCATTCTTTTCAAATCTCCATCGGCATATTCCGCCAATGGTTCGTGAACTACATATGGCCTGATTCATGTAAAACCAGGGATATTTAGGCAGCTCAGAAGCCAGAGCTCAGTCAAAATTCTTTTCAATCGCCGATCCGGTCAAAATTGGCCATCTAATCTTTACCCGACAACTCTTTCATCCTCTTCGGGTAAAGAGGGGCAGCTGTTGATACCCAATTTTTCCCTATATATTTTTATATACCCAAAACACTTTCAAAATAGCCTATATGTGCATATATAAGCACATCAAAAGGTCTTGGCATTTTTAATTATTTTTAAACCAATTTATTGCCAATTTTGTACCATAAAATCCAATAATTATTCCTAAAATTATCATTTTTTGGTGAACAATCTATTTTATTCTTATATTGACATCAAAACGTAGCAAACATGATTTTTGCATATTTTTGCAAATTCGTTTGGTATTTTTAAAACCAAAATGCATGTAATTGCAATACTAGCTTCCTTAAGATTTAATGGCATTTTATAATTATAAAATTGGTTTTAATATTTTTAAATTAATATTTTTATACTATTAACTGATTCAGTGCCTTTAATTTGCCTTTAAAACATTTTTTACTATTTTTTATCTACCCTCGTTTTATTTCAATTATAACCCCAATTCCATTTCAATTCTCAGCCTGAAATGAATCCAATTTCGAACCCAATTGGACCAGCCAATTCATTTAAACCCAACCCCTTAACCCATTTATCTGACCCGCCCAGAAATCATTTTAATCCAGGCCGTTGATCTTTTTGATCAACGACCGTAATTAATCCTTTCCTTTTTAATTCTACCTACCCCCAAACCCTAGTCCTCATTTCTCTTAGACAACCGCCTTTGAAACCTCTCTTTCTCTCAAACTCTCTCGAAGGGTCTCGAAACCCTAGCCCTTCTCATCCTTCTCCGACCATAATCTCACCGGAATCCATAGCTTTCCAGGCCATGGACGGCCTGTAATTACCTTCATTCACTCCTAAACCATATGTGTTCGAGATTTCGAGGTCTGACCTCGATGGCATTCGTTTAGATCCTCTACAGATCCGTGGTTCTATGGCCTCTCCGGCTTCGCTCCGGCGTATTAGATCTTTAGGGGCCTAGCTATGACCATCTCCGACTCGAGACCATACTTTCTTCCAATCCTTCTCATTTCTAGGGTTTCAGAGAAACCCTAATGCTATTCAAGGTTCCTTCTTCTTTTATTTGCCTAGATCTGTGGTGAATTTGTGCTATCTTCAATCTTTTATGCTTTTCGCCTAGTTTTTATTTCAAAATTAGTTTGTTTTCGATTTAGGGTTTTCTGGAAAAGTCTCAAAACAACTTATGTTTCTTCCTCCTCTTTTCTTTGTATGAGTCTGTCTATGCCATGTTCTTATAAGTATTTCTCTTGTGTTCTTATGTTTGCCGTGTTATGAATGTACTTATATTCTGTGCTCTATTCTTCCTTCTACTGGTTTCTATAAGCATGCTTTTACATGTCTATCTCGTATGTTCCTTTATTGTATTTTTACTGAGCTTTTAATCCTTGTTTGCCTTACTAGACCTTGGTTTGAACTCTAAGCATATTTCGTCTCCTGTTTCCTAAGTTATACATCACCTCTTTTCTGTTCTGAGTCTTCTTTAAAACATGATTCTGTATGTTTTGTCACTCTGTTGCTTCAAACTTTCTACTATGTCTGTGTGTTTACTCATAAGGCTCTGAAAGAGACCTCTAAGTCCATTTCAATGGCTTGCCTTCCCCTCTCTGTAACACACTCGAGTTGGAAACCCTAAGGTTTGGGGTTTTTGACAAGTTTGATTGGGTGTTTGGACTAGGGTTCTATTTTAGAACACTGGGCCCTCTCAAACTCATTTTTTGAGTCTAGGAAATAAACTCGACCTCTTTGTTATGACTCTAAATCTTTTCTATATGATGTTCTCTTATTTGTGCTGCTTGTGTGCTTTATATATGAGCACCTTTCTCCCGAAAGGCCTTTCTGCCAATTTGTGATTGATTTTGAATTCCTTTTTATAAGGTTTGATTGAGTGTTATTAATTTTCTTTAAATTAAGCCCCTCTTCACCTTTCTTGGTTCGATTCATTCATACCAGGACTCAAATCCTGATTTTACTAGCTATTGATTGATTGTCTTTCCTTGCTTTGCCCAAACCGTGTATTACTAGACTATTTCCTTAAATAAGCTTCTGCGTATTTGCCCATATTATACTGCTTTGGAAAAGATTTTAAAACAAATCCTTTCCTTAATTATTTTGCCCGTTTGAATCAAATCACTTAAGCAAAGGAAAGATTTTATGAGATTGATTTCGAAACTATTCTCTTACCTTTTTTTTACTTGTTTTCTGCACTATAAAAGGGGTTACCCTTTTGCACTTGAACACTGAAATTTTCACAATAAAATTGCACTCTCACTCATAGTATTAAGCACTCTGCTTTCTACTCTCTCCTTTTTCCTATACTTCTACTTTGTGTTTTCTGAAACAACTTTGAGTTTTCTTCGAGCCTTCAAGTATTCTGCGGAAAATTTAAGTCTGCTCCTGCTGTGTTTACTTGTTGTGATTGCTCTGTCATTCTGCTTTTTCTTACTTTGCAACTGGTATGTTCTTCCTAGTTAAATAATGCTCCTTCACTATGTGTTTACATCCTAGTCCGTTATGCTTTCTTTCACTATGTTTCTGCGATTACTGTACTTATGTGAATTCCTTACCGCATTACCCCTTTGTGGGTGAGTTGTGGTTCCAGCCATAGTAGCACTTTAACATTGCTGTCTATGACTCTGAATTGGATTCTTTGAACTCCCTAACTCAATTAATTCCCACTTCCCTTTTCCCCTTTATGTGTTTGAGCCTTGGACTCGAGTCTGATAGTGTCCTAATCACAATCTAGACTTAGGTCTGACCTTCAATGGTCTGCTCCTGACTTGTTTTACCAAACAAGTGGTCAGGGGTGTGCCATTCTGCACCTGTGGCTGGGTATGACCACCATTTGTTATGGTTCCCCATTTTCTTTTGCACTTTGCACTTACTCCTAGCTATAAGTTCTGCCCCTCTCTTGCAAGCCATGCTTTGGGACCCTTGAGCTCCCTCTAAACTTGGATGCCTGAGAGCTGGCTATTCCACATTGCACTACTCTAATTCTTAATGGCATCCTGAGTGTAAGCAATGCCGGGAATCCTTGAGATTCCTTGGAACTTTGAAACACTTTGGAGAAAGAGAAGGCTCTGGAAATCTGGATCTGGAATTGGTTAATCACATGTTATTGGTCATTAAGATTGAATTAGGCTGCTCGGATCTAGCTGTTAGTCTTTGATGTATTTTTTATCTATCTTTTCTTGTTCTGTAATGATTTGTATAAAAACTCGGGGAAATATAGTAAAAGGGTGTGGGAGGGATTTTACTTTCTTGCTTCAATAAGGGGTAGATATCATGATTTAGGGCTTTAATTTTCCTACTAAAAATTCTGCCTATAGTTCTGTCCAATATTTCTAATTCAATCACATAGATACCATGCCTATAGGGTTTAACGTTTAATTATGCTGCGAGTCACCTAGAAATCCTGCCTATAGGGTTTAACGTTTAATCACTATAAATCCTGACTATAGAGTTTAACGTTCATATTCTGTAATTAAAGCATATAGAAATCTTGCTTATAGGATATGCATATTCATTGGGCAAAACTTTGGGATTAATTATATAAGCATCCTTTTCATAAGTTCATTAACAAGTTCTAAAAATCAAATATAGATATCATGCCTATAGGATTTCGCATCAAATCCGTTTGATTCGTTTAAAGCAATAATAATTTGTTCATTAACGCCTTAATTCAGTAACGTTTTCAAAAGCCTTATCCCTTTTTGATAAAACTCTCTTGAATCAATGTATATTTGCCTTAAAATTTGAGTTCTTCGAATCTGCATCCTTTTTCTGAAACGGTTTCTTTTCTAATATTCTGCCTCAACGTTTTCCAACTAAATTCCAATCTCCCTGAACCCATTATCTAAATCAGTTCTGCAACTTATGCTTTTTTCTTTAGATAAGTTCTGATTTCTAAAAAAATGCTTTTACAACTATTTATGTGTTTCATACTTGGACAGTCTACTGATTTTCTTTGAAACTTATTTCTAAAACTTATTCTGCAGTCTGTTCTCTCTTTCAAAAAATCCTTCTGCATTAGTTTATCTACTGAAATCAATTCTTTCTAAACAACTCGTTCAAAGTGCCTTAATTTCTGATAATTGTATCCGAGTTGCCTAATACAGACTTTCTGTCTAAATATATGTGTTAAACCAGTCCGTTTGCCGCTTAATTTTAATTTATGACCAAACCAGTATGTGCAAGGCATGCTAAACTATATGTTGTCTGATTTAAGGGGTTTACTTTAGCCTTACCTGGTTGTTTGTTAATTCCCTCTATTTGTTACTTGTTTTGTATGTCGAAACTAGTATTTTATCCTTTAAACTCCGTAAATGCCTATATCCCTCTCTTCCCCTTTAGGATTAGAAGTCCTAATACCCCGGAACTGATAGGTTGGGACGGGTACTAGCATGCAATAAATAATCGAGACTAAATATACTTTAATACCTTAACGGGGTGGGAAAGGGTAGAATATGGATATGATGACCTGTGCGCTAATATCACATGCGAGAATTTTATGAGCTACGATGTCATTTTATAAATGTGACATAATACGAGCCTAACACTACAAGAAATATGAGCTACGACGACATTTTATAAATGTCGTATTAAGTCACATAAATGTCACAATGTCACTTACCGACATTTAATTTAGACTTAGTTCAAATATCGTAAATTTCAATGTCGGGAATTTTTCGATATTTTTACTAATGTCTGTAAAAGATTTACGATATTTATTTATTGAATTTTATGAAAATGTCACAATATAATTTGTGATATTTTTCATAATGCCGGTAAAAAATAATGGTTTCTAATTTATTTTATTTACGACATTTAGAAGTATAGGAAATGTTTTAGTTTAGTGACACTTATGCAATACATCTTGCTAATGTCAAAATTACTCATCGACGTTTGCACTTACTATTGAAAGGACATTTACTAGCATAACCATCAAATAACAAATTTATATAGTTACAAATGTCATTCAACATAGAGAATGTGAACCGAAATAAACTATTTATATATAGAAGATCTTTATAACTAATTCCAAGAATGAAATTGTGCATAATTGTATGCCTTTATAATTAAATAATGCTTGGATCAAACTATTACTATGGATTCATGTAAAATGCAACTATTTCAGCAACAAGAGATTTCTTCACTTCCACAACTCTTTCTTCCACTCTTTCTGCTGCTTCCCTTTAGCATCTTTTCCTCCAATTCCACTCTTCCTGCTACTTCCCTTTAGCAGCTTCCTCTCCAATTCTGCTATTTTCCTTGAGTTGAGACAAGAAGGTTGTTTGAGGTAGTCAATCTATATTTTTATAAAATAGATCATAAATTAGCAAGTAGTTGTTAGCTAAAAGAAGATATCATAATCTACATGCAAGAATGATTAAAAATATGAAGTTATATAGTGCAACTTCTTTTACCAGTAGCATCATCTTTATGCTGTAGAGCAACCAACTGAACTATTCAAGGAGTTATCTTCCATCAACTAATAAAAAAAACCTTATGAGTATAAAAATATCTTTAAGAAAGAAAGAAGATGTTTGCTGTCAAATATATAAGGACCTTACCATAATATGTCACACACTAGACCTTCTCACTGCAACTCTATATCACATAAACACATGCCAATCACAATTTTGTAACCTTATTTTTTAGCTAATCAACCAGCATAGTTATCAGTACATTTCACCCTAGTAAATTGTATACATGCTCAACTGATGATTGCACAATTACCATAAGGATAGAAACAATTATCAAAGTAATAGCGCCTTATAATTAGACAATCTGGACAATGACTTATTATAAAGAAAGATGAAAATCTAATAAATTCAGTTAATGTTTTATCAAATACAAAATCAAATTTACATGATCCAAAAATATTGTTTATCAGTGAATATTTTTAGGCGAAAAAATAATATAGAAAGAGAAAAAGGAAAAAGAAAATGAGATACAAACTCAATCAGACACACACATATGCAGGCCACAAAGAACGGAGAAGAAGTATGACTTCTTGATTCCCAATAAAATTGAAGGAAACATATTCTTCTCACTGAACAAGTTACTATTCTTAAAATTTCTCACAGATAAAGCACAATGATACTCACAATGGATGTGTGGAAGGCAACAACAGACAATAAGCATTGTTAGCTTTCCTTTTGAATAGAGCAGCATAAGAGTTGTGCAACCTTGAGATTAGAGGAAAACTTTGCTGGTGGCATGCACATCATTGAATCGATCAGGTAAGAATTCAAGAAACCTCATCAATTTAGTTCAAGTTCGAAAATGAATAAACAATACAGTAGGTCAAAAAATTCAAAATGTTCTCTCAAGAATTTTGTCAAACACTCGTAGGGCATAATTTGTGATAATGATATCCACATCACTATATTGCACAATAACACCCCCACAACTTCTATTTTGCAGATCTATATCAAATAATCACAATATAACACTCACATAATAAAATCACAACACAGATTGTGCTTTGAAATTATAAACTTAAAATACTTCTAAACATGATTTAATTCCTCCATGAAATCAAAATACACCCCAGAAAGAGGAAACAATTCGAATATAACCAAGAAAGAAAGAAAAATGGTGATTTCCAATGTGTCAATATCAGTACACAAAGAGATGGAAAGAGAGACTAAGCAAGAAGACAGTACTCTAGGATACATTCATACTCCTATTCCCGAAGGTGCTTGAGGTTCAAGGTTGGGGTGGAGGGATTTGGATGAGATAGAGAAATTGGGGAGAAAAAATGAACTTCAATGTTGTTGTTATGACTTCTGAGGGATATCACCGGGAGTAGGGTTTTGTCAGGGGAGATTTTCAGAGGGAAAATTTGGGGGGAAGTTTTGCAAAAAATATTTTTCTCTCTTTTGAAATTAGTAAGTAGTAGTAATTTTCTTTTTACCAAGAAAGAAAGTAGTAATTTGTTGACATTTATTATAAATGTCACTAACTAAATGTCATTTTATTATTAATTATGTAACATTTAAATCAAATGACACAATATTTTTATCATTTTATTTAAATGTTAGAATTTTTGTAACTTTTTCTAACAAATGTCAATAAATTATCTTTTTTCCGACATTTATTATAAAGGTCGCTAATTAAATAGCCGTATCTCATACTTGTTGTAGTGAGTATTATAACTTCTTTGTTCTTTATTTTTTTTCTTTATTGTAGTTTATTGTTTAAATTTGTATTGGGTGTTTGATGTATCCTTCCGAGAGGTAAGTATAAATTTTTTATGTCCTAATTATAAACTTATGCTACACATGACTTTTTTAATTTACTGGTCCATCCATTTATCCATTTAAGTTCCTTGGAACTCTTAAAAAATGATTGGGAATAAAGCCAGTGTCGAAGGTTCCATTTTTGAAGCATACTTGATGAAGGAGTCAACACAATTATTTTCTCATTATTTTGAACCTCATATCATAACATGTCATGGTGGTGTTGTGAAAGATCTTGAAGGAAATTTATCAATATTCACCCATCCTGGGTGACTATGGGGAGAAGCAAAAAAGAGAAATTTATCCCTTGACCAAATCAAGGCTGCCTAAACATATATTCTACTAAGTTGTAAAGAAGTTGAGCCATTTCTGAGATAACATTTGAAAGTTATAATTTCTTAATATGATAAACATATCCATTTGAATTCATATTTTAACTTATTTTATTGAAATGAAGTATGTACGAGGAGGGATTGTATGAATTACCTAACGAAATGCTCTCGGCGCATGATAAGCCAAGGCAGGCTAACGTGCACCTCTGATGGCTAGGGGACGCAAACAATCACCGTCGGCGACTGATGTTACCACGTCGGTGAAATCCAGAGCACAAAATATAACACCGTTAACATTTGGAAGTTTTTTACCAGCTGGTTTTCAACCAATTCGTGAAGAAGAAGAGCTAAGTGAAGATGAACTGATGAACAGTAAGAAATGGAACAGTGAAGGTGAGAACACTGAGATCGATGTTCTAAAAGGAAAGGAACAGCTACCAACGAGTCCAAAGCGACTTCAATTTTTAGAAGCTGGATCTTCAAAGCTCTCAAATCCAGATCTGGAAGTGAAGGTCAAAGAAGCTAAGATAGAAACAAGGGCGAAGGAAGCAAGGAACCAAAAAAGATACTCGCAAATGGGGATGCAACTGGAATATGTGCCACCTAGCCACAAAGAAGGTAAGGTTATTATACAAATTGAGGAAGAAGAAGTTAATGAGCTTAAGGAATATTGGGATAATGATTTAATTGGATATGTGTTGGGGGATACTCCTTATGAGAAATCAATGGTGAGCTATGTAGAGTCTGTGTGGGATTTTGTAGATAAACCTCAGATTCTATATCATCATGAAGGCTACTTTGTCTTTCGATTTTCAAATGTGAAGGATAAAGAAGCAGTCATGCAGGCAGGACCTTATAATTACCATAACAAACCATTGATATTGCAAAGCTGGGAGATTGATTTTCAATTTGATCCTAAATGTGTCACTACAATTCCACTGTGGATCCAAATTCCTAGCCTATCAGTAGGATATTGGACAGCAGATGCACTAAGCAAGGTAGCAAGTGGTGTAGGAATTCCAATGTATACGGATAAATACACTGCTGAGCTAGGGAAGATTTCCTATGCAAGGGTTCTAGTAAAAGTTGATATAACTAATCCATTAGTGGAGAGTGTTGAAATTATAACTCCAACGTGTGTTAAACAGCAGGAAATAGTGTATGAGTGGAAGCCTAAGTTCTGTACTGATTGCTTACACTTTGGGCATGATATCTTTGAATGCTGCAACTCAAACAAACCTGAGGAAAATGAGGAATTTTAGGCCCCTAAGAGAAGGAATAGGGGCAGAAGAAGAAGAATTATTCAGAAATGGGAATGTAAAAAACAATAGGAGAAGGATGCAGGGCAGGAAGTAATAGAAGGTATGCAGAACAACACAGGAGAATAGGAATAAATACATGAAGGTGGGGAAAAGCAGAAAGGCAAGATGGTGCAGAATGGCCCTGGAAATAGGGAGCAAAGCAAAGAAATTGATAAGCAGCAAAATTATACAAAAGGAAGTAGTGCAAACAGATTTCAGATACTGTGTAAACTGAGTCAAACAGTTGCACAGGGAGGGGGCTTGAGTCCTACTGATATACAACACCCCCCATGATTATAAGCACATGGAATATAAGGGGGCTTAATAAGCCCCATAAGCAAAAAGAATTGAAATCTTTTTTGCAGAAGAATAAGGTAGATACAGTAGGATGTCTAGAAACCAGAGTTAAAGAGAAAAAATAAAAAACAATACTGCACAGGGTAGCAAGAGATTGGGGATACTGCTGCAACTATACAAAAGCAGAGAATGGTAGAATATGGTTATTATGGAAGGCAAATATGGCTGTAAATGTTATCCAAGTGCATAAGCAATGTATACATTGTGAAATAAAGGATGCATTAACTGGAAACCAGATTTTGGTCACAGTAGTCTATGCCAGAAATAAATAACAGGAGAGAATTAGCTTATGGAGTGAACTGCAAATGATTGGAAGTCAGACTCAAACCCTATGGCTCATATGTGGGGACTTCAATAGTGTACTAAGTACTGAGGACAGGTTGGGACTTCCAGTTACTATGAATGAGATAAGGGAGTTCAAGGACTGTGTTGACTCTATCCAACTGACAACACTGAACACAAAAGGATAATTTTATACCTGGTGCAATAAACAACATGCAGATGATAGAGTGTATAGCAGAATTGATTGGGCCTTTGGAAACTTTGAGTGGATCAGGAACTATGGACATGTGGATGCTGTCTGTCTAGAGCCTGGAGTATCTGATCACTCTCCTATAGTGATCCAAATCTGGAAGAGGAAGAACCTATATCCCAAACCATTCAAAATGTATATGGTGACTATGGAGCATACAGAATTCAAAACAATGCTTCAAGGAATATGGAGGAAGCAAAAAGACTGTGATCCTATGGATAATGTATGGCAGAAACTGCAACAAATGAAGGCTGCAACAAAGGGACTAAATAAAGAGATGGCAAGTTATGTGAAAAAATTGAGCTATCATAGGCAACAACTGGAATATGTACAGAATAACCTGAAAACTAGGCCCTTAGATCAAAATATGATAGAGGAAGAAAAGAAGATACTGCAGGATATAGAGAAATGGAGTTCAATAGAAGAAAGAATACTGAGGCAAAAATCAAGAGTGAGCTGGATAGATCATGGAGATTCGAATTCTAGATATTTTTATGCTCAGTTGAAAATGAGAGCAAGCAGGAATGCAATATCATCAGTATATGATGCAGGGGGATTCAGAATCACAGAACCTAAAGAATTGGAAAAGGAGTTTGTCACTTTTTTTAAGCGGTTGATGGGAACTGATACTGGTATTAAGCCATGTCCTAATACAGAAATCATAAAAAAAGGAGTGTGTCTAGCAATGCAGCAACAACAGGAGTTAATACAGGAGGTCACTCATGAGGAAATTGATGCAGCAGTAAAGGACATGCCAAGTGATAAAGCACCTGGAGTGGATGGTTTCCCAGTAGAGTTTTTCAAAATGAACTGGAATGAAGTTAAACATGATGTTTTATGCAGCTGTGAGGTTCTTCTTTCAAACAAGCAAGATGAAGAAAGCATGGAATTGTACAACAATTACTTTGATCCCCAAAGGTACCAATCCAACAACTGTAAAGGATTACAGACCTATAGCATACTGCACTATAGTTTATAAGATCATTGCTAAAATAATGACTAAAAGGATAAAAAATGTAATTGAGGGCTTAAAACACAATCTGCTTTCATAGAAGGGAGAAGTATAGTGGATAATATCATGTTTAGCCATGAACTGTTCAATGGATATAACAGGAAAGGCTTATCACCAAGATGTACTCTAAAGGTGGACTTAAAGAAGGCTTATGATTCCCTGGATTGGCATTTTTTAAGATGCATGCTCACAGACTTGGGGTTCCCACAGAAGTTCATAGGGTGGATCATGGAGTGTGTGACAACAGTATCCTATTCTTTAACTCTTAATGGAGGACTTACTAAGCCATTCCCTGCAAAAAGAGGACTCAGGCAAGGAGATCCAATGTCACCTTATCTGTTTGTAATTGCCATGGAGTATCTGCAGAGGGAGATGAGTACACTTGCAAATCAGAAGGACTTCAGATACCACCCAAAATGCAAGAAGCTAGGAGTGACACACATTTGTTTTGCTGACGATCTTTTAATATTTTGCAAGGGCGACAAAAAATCAGTTAATGTATTGCAAAGTGTGTTCAACAAATTCTCACAAGCATCAGGATTGCATGCTAGTGCAGAAAAGAGTTCAATATATACAGCATGAGTCCCTCAGCATATCAAAGAAGAATTGATACAGCTCACTGGATACACAGAAGGCAGTATACCTTTCAAATACTTGGGAGTACCACTGTCTGCAAGGAAGCTCAATATACATCAATGTCTGCCATTAGTTGAAAAGATAACAGAGAGAATTAGATGCTGGTCAGCAAGGATGCTTTCATACTCTGGAAGAATTCAACTTATCAAATCAGTGCTATTTGGAGTCCAAACTTACTGGGCTCAAATATTCTTGATTCCAAAAAAGATCATGAAGATGATAGAGACATTATGCAGGACCTTTTTGTGGAATGGATCAAATGAAATCTCTAGGAAAGCTCTAATTGAATGGGATACAATATGTCAACCTAAGTCAACAAGAGGATTAAATGTGATGAACATGAGGCTATGGAACAAGGCAGCAATTTTAAAACACTTGTGGGCATTGGCCATGAAGAAAGACTCTTTGTGGATTAGTGGGCACACACCTACTACATAAAGAGGAAAAAGATCGAGGAGATTCCTACACCCAAAATAGCAGCATGGGTGGTAAGAAAGATTATGGATGCAAGAGATGAAGTACTAAAAATGAGTACAGACAATCAAGAGATTGCAGGCATTCTGGAAAACTATGTGAAGAAAGGAAAATTCCAAATTCACAAGATATACATTCAAATGCTACCACAATTCAATAAGGTTGAGTGGAAGAGCATCCACATGCACTCACAGATACATCCCAGATTTAAGTTTCACATGTGGTTAGCCATAAACCAAAGATTAGCAACAGTGGATAAACTTAATAAATTTGGCATCAATGTGCAAGCAGAGTGTGTGTTTTGTGGACGGGCTGAGGAAAGGTTTGAACATCTATATTTTAATTGTCTGAGTACTAGGAAGCTGTGGGAAAGGATACTCATTGGCTGGGACATACAAGGAAGATCGGGGACTGGAGCCAAGAATTGAATTGGATGAACAACATGGCTAAAAAGAAAGAGCAGATAGCAGAAATGACTATAGCATCGTTTGCAATAGTCGTGTACTGTATCTGGCAAGAGAGAAACTCAATGAGATTCAACAAAGAAAGATTTAACATTGATGAAGTTTGTAGAGAAGTGGTAATGCATATACACATCAAAGGAAGAAAGAAAATTAACTGGGCAACAGGATTAGAATTTGTAAATAGGATTGCTTAGTTTAATATTTCCAGTAGTGCTTGCTAGCATAGGCAGATCTACTTGTATATAGCAATTAGAGATTAATGGTCAGCATTAATATTGATATGTAATGACCTTTTTTGATGAAATAAAAAGTAATTTTCGTCAAAAAAAAAAAGTATGTACGAGAAACGTTTGCAAGAAGAACTCCCGAATCTATGTCAAGATCAAATAGTTGAAAGCCTCCAAACATATTTCGCTGAATAGTTCAAGGGATATGTAAGCCTCCCATAATTATTTTCTTTTATAAAATAATTTACTCAAGTTAACTTGTGAAATTTAACTAAGTCTTACAATTTTTCTTAAATATGTTCGTTGTAATCATATTGAGAATGAATTCTTGTGAAGCCTTGCTCATGGACCATTAATAAGTGCGAAATGCCACTCAATGTATTTTGTTAATGGATACAAATTTCACACTGAATGTCATGGTAGTGTAATATCAACAATGAATAATGGAGTTTGTATCACAGATCCAAATGTTAGTGACTACTATGGAAAGATACAAGAGATTATACAAGTGGAATACCGTGAAGAACCTTTAATGCAAACTGTGTTATTCAAATATAAATGGTTTGACCCAACTATTAATATCGGTGTTAAAAAAACATAATGAGTACAAATTGGTCAATGTTAACCATCGTCGTCGATTTAAGAAATATGAACCTTTTATTCTTGCGATGCAAGCAACTCAAGTGTGTTATGCGTCTTATCCTAGCAAGAAGAAACACAAGGATGATTGGTTATCTGTATTAAAAGTCAAACCTCGGAATATTGTAGAATTATCTGATGAGGAAGCACCAACAATTTCAGAACCGAATCTCCCATTCCAAGTTGATACAGTTGAAGTCCATGAGATAAATATGAATATTGTCGTTGATGAAAATGTAATATTGCATGATCCAAATGGGGAGATAATTGAAATGGGATGATGGATTATTGCCAGAGCATCATGAAAATGAAAAAGAGTATGAAACTGAAGAAGAGTATGAAACTTAAGAAATTGAGGAGGATGAGGAAGAGTTTGAAGAAGAAATAGACAGTGACTAGTGTGTTAAAAAATTATGTTACTATATCTCTTTGTATTTTATTTGTAGTAATCTGTGTTGTATACTATAACTTATATGCAAGAATATATGTATATTTTAGTTGTCTTTAATGTCCAAGCTTTCATTCATTTTCTTAAATGAAGGGATCAACACTTGAAGATGTTGTTTAAAGTTTTACTCCTAAGCGATTGTTATATGTTCTTAATAGGCATATTTTGAGTAGCACACATTTTAAGGATAGCCCTGACATTGTTTTTCAGGTCTTTCACTAGTCACAGAAAGACAGGCCTGATTTCATAGCAAGTGATGTTTAAAATTAAGAAGCAATTACAAAGTTTCTCAAGAGTAATTCACAACTGAATCTCTGATGGTATTTATATATTTGAGTCACCATGTAAAGCAAAGTTTCCTGTATGCACTACTAACAGTCACCCTGTACAGCTTGATTTTCAATTTGCTTATCACTTTTTTTTTACAGATATGACTCGAGGCAGAGGTCGAGGTAGTGCAGGTCGTATAAGCAAGTGCTATGCTAGGGGTAATTCAGCTAATCATAGGAACATTCATACTATTACCATTCCAACAGTTACTCATCAACAAGGTGGTGCGAGTTCTTCAAGTAGGCCAAATTCAAACATCAGGTAATAGTAGTACCCCACATGTCTATGTTAAACCATCTCCGATAACACCTAATCAGAGCAACACAGTAGATGAGGGTATATCACATAATAATACAATAGGTGAGGGTATATCTACTCAAAGAAATGCAATAGGCGAAGGTGAGTGCAATAGTAGTCTTGGCCAGCGGACTCTTATTTTTATTTCTTCTATGGGATTAGTCCATGCTTCTACTATTTTTTTTATATACTGTTATTGTTATTGATATACGATATGCCTTCAAGTAATGTCTTTAAATTGTCCAGGTTAGAACCTTCTAGATTATGCTCTGAGTATATATATGAAAATTTCAAGCATGAATTTCATCCTAATGGAATCAATTGGAAAGGTGTCCCAAAAGAGACAAAATAATTTTACTTTGGAAAATTCAAGGTATGACATTCCATCAAATTGATTTTACATAGTGTATTAACTTTTATAGAAGTATACTAATGTTACTACTTTACAAAATTATTTTAGAAGGCATTCTATTGAGATTCTTTGATTGATAGAGAAGTGAAGCGCCTATGGGGAAGTAAGGCAACGAGAAGGTACTGTGATTTTATATGCAAAATAAAAAAGATAAGGATAAAATTAAACCAGATTTTGTTCCAAAAGATGTGTGGGACAATTGGATGCAACTATGGAAGGATTCTAAGTGTGTCAAAAAATAAGAAATAAATATAAAAAATCGTTGTGGCAGTGAGACTACCATTGCTATTGGGACTCACACGGGCGGCTCTGTCACCATTGGGGAACATCGAAAAAGAATTGTAAGTATATTCTTCATAACGAGTAATAACTAGAATTCAGTACACATATTTCAGCTTCTTAATAGGTTGAGTGGAATGGAGGAGCAGTAACTTACTATTAGTAGTAATATTTTCTAACTTTTATTTCTCTATGATAGACTGGCTTTGTTATATTTGTGATGAATGCCAATAACATGAAGCATATTTAGTTTTTCTATATGTATAGTGGAGGATTTACGACCATGAATGGCGAGTCTTCTCCTGTATTTGATTTGATTATGAGAAGATGGTAAGAAATACTAGAGGGAAGAGGACAACCGACAAAGGGGAATTGTTATTAATTATTTTGGTTTATGAAATCCAGATTGTGAGTTATTAGGCACTTTTGTATCCGTGTATTCAATTTATGTGAATAAATAGAAAATTTCCTAAGTATGTGCTAGAGCACAACTTTAATTACTTTGTGACAGAGCCAATGATGTTACATATAGTTAGTCAAATTCTTTACTATTTTTATAGCTAATTCCTTACATATGTTACATATAGTCAATGGGGTTCAAATTTTTTTTATAGCTTCTACTTGTTTCTTGTACTTTCAGACTAGGATCAGTGGTATTGTCTGCTTTCAAATTTAGACTAGGATCATTGGTTTTGTCTGAGTAACTAATTTAGACTAGGATCAGCGGTTTTATTTGTTTTCCGGAAGATTCATTTGCATTTTAGACTAGGACTTTTATGCATTTTGTCTTTTTTTTCTTCTTTAAATGGACCGATCTCTCTGCTTATAGTGATGCCTTAAGGTACAAGTGTAACTGGGTTCAATAAAAAATTTTGTCTTTAAGATTTTACAAAGATTTTTCGTAATTTATTACTGAACTTGGATAAAGAAGTCCACTTGATTGTGGAACTTGTCTAAGAAATGGTAAATGTGGAAGTACTGCGTTTTTAAAGTTTAGTTTCCACATTTCTAATTCCTTACTATATTTATATCTCCATTTGTGATGTGGTAGTCCAATTTATTTCTTATTTGGTTAGTTTTGACTTTAATTAGCCAAAGCCAATGATGTTACATATAGTTAATAAAAACTCATGGTCTGGTACATCAATGTAGAATTAGAAAATTGTTATCTGAGAACTGTTTTGTGGCTATTCTTCTTGTACTTGTACTGTTGCATACCTTCTTGGTACCTCCATTAGTAAACTGTGTCACCTTATCAAAGGAAATTAAGTTCTTCGTTTTTTATATAGGCTATTAAAAAGGGTTGAGATCCAACACCAAGTGAGCTACACTTGCACGGTCATACACATGGTCATGATGAAAAATCTTTTGTTAGTGAGCGATCCCGACTTGTACATGTAAGTCCGAAATACGATAATTTTACTGACTTTGTATATGACATTAACGCCCCACTTGATTGTTGTTTCCATTAGTAAAGGTGCAATCTTTATCATCATTTTCATCTGGGGTTTCTTTTGAATTGTTACTAATGAGTACTTTGATTTCACCTTTTACTTCATCAAGTTTCGATCTGTTTTCCCAAACAGAACCTGACGCTACAATATTACCCTTATTTCTTGATGATAAGCTCTTTCTTCTATTGTCAACTTCCATATTTTCTCCTTTTTTTGGCTCAGTATAATGATTTAAGATTGTATTTTTGGTTGTGGGGTTTACTGTTTATTGAAGGAGCAATAATGGGATTAAAGGCTTTTAGCTAAAGATATTGTGTTTGGTGGAAAAGGAAAGTTGTGAAAACAATGGAATCCTCCATATACACTAAATGAAGAACTTAACAGTTAACTTATTTATGCTTTTATCATTTTTTTTCACTAATGTTCATGTTCATCATTAATGAATTTCACTAATTATTATGGTATTTACAGAAAAAATATCAGGAAATATTACAGGAACAAATACAAACACAATATGATATTGATCAATCTTTAGCATTTTATCAAGCCGCGGGAGGGGAAAAGAAGAGAAGAATATATGGTCTTGGATCTAAAGAAAAATATTTCTATGGGCCGAATCTCCGTGTCTCTTCTGGATCTGATGCTTCTTCATCAGTAATACCTTCGAATGCTCAGTCAGCACTGATAGCGAATTTGGATGAGTTAGTGATGCGATTGATTCCTACATTGACTAATCATATGGTTCATGTACTGACTAATCACATGCTTCCTGTGTTGGCTGAGAGAGTGAGAGGATTGATAGCTTCACTATCGCATGTGCAAGATAATCATACCGATCACCCATCAGCTATGGCACCTCCAGTTCCTCCTCATACTATTAATATTAATGAGGTTCATGCATCGCCTTCTGATGATGCCCTTCATTCTCCAGTCTCTCAGTAGTTAACTATTTTTATTTGAACTTTTCTTTGGTATTGTAAATGTTTTGGTATTAACGAGGTTCATGCATCACTTTCTAATGATGACCTTCACTCTCCATTCTCTCATTAATTAACTATTTTTGTTTGAACTTTATTTTAGTATTGTAAATGTTTTAATCTTAACTATACATTTGCATTTTCGTATCTATTTTGGGTCTTGTAGAATATTAATTACTATGAATTTTAGTTATTATTAAGAGTATCTTATATATGCTTAAATAATATGTATTTTATTAAATAAAATAAGAAAAATATAATTTGCAATGGATTTTCTTCGTAGCTATAACTAATATAGAATAACAGGATGCGACAGATTTGCCACAACAAAATTTCGTCGCCAAAAGAAAGGAAAATATGTCTCAATAATATTAGCGATTGATTAGCTGCAGAAAATATTCGTCGGTAATTAAATCCGACGACGAAATGACTTGTTTATTTGGCAACAAAATTGATGATAATTGTGACGAATAGGTATTGTCGCTAAAAGTAGCAACAGATACTAACCGTAGTTAATTCGTCGCTAACTTACCAACGGATTCAAGTTTTTTGTTAGTAAAGGTTTAGCTACGAGCAAAGTAGGGACGGACATAAATCCGTCGCTATTCCGTCGCTAAACCAGTTTAGTGACGGAAATATACTACTTAGCTACGGAATTCGTTTGTCGCTAAAGTCGTTTTTTTTGTAGTGAAAGCGATAGTTAAGACTTGTATTGTGTTCGTGGAATCAAGGTAAGTATTTGGTCTAATCTTAGCTTGACGGATTAGGAGTCTAGTCCTATTTGATATGTGATATTTGTTGAGTACGACGTATAGGCGTGGTGATGAGTATCTATACATTGGTGTCAAGCATATCCGTGAGCCTTATATTATGATTATTATGACTTCGTTGTATTGTTCATGCCTTTGGTGATGAATTCTATTGTTGGACAAAGTTTGTGGAAGTAATATTGATGTTTGAACATTGAGGAGCGTTGGCTCAATTTGTATAATTAAATGTAAAAGTATAAATGGTAATTGAACCTTTTAGTACATTGGCTCAAGTTGTGAAGTGAGTTGTGAAGTAAAAGTGAAAAAAGAGAAGAGAATTATTATATTGCCTCCCTTGTCGGGATGTTGTTGCTTTTAATGCTATCTCCATTTTCGAGATCTTGATTGTTGAACTATTGCTCCCTTGCCAGGATTTTTATTGTAGTTCCATCTATATACTTGCCCTATTGCTTGTGATTGTTGTTTGGGTGAGGAAGAGTGTTAAAGCACGAAGGATGATGCTGTGTATTATTTTTGTTAGAGAATGTTAAAACACGAAGGGTGATGCCGTGTATGTTTTGTGAGGAAGAGTGTAAAGCACGAAGGGTGATATCGTGCCTCACGATGTACAATTTCATGAGATTATATTGATTATATGGTGAGGACGAGAGTAAAAGCACGAAGGATGATGCCGTGCAATTTATATTGAATCTTTGGTGAGGACGAGAGTAAAAACAAGAAGGATGATGCCGTGCAATTATTGATTTTCGACTCTTGTTGATAACCAAGATATGGTGTTCATCGTATTTAACCGTTGTCTTTCTATCCTTAATTGATATTTTCCCGCAGTATGTTTCCCCCTCCCATACTTACTGTACATTAGTGTTCTTCTTCTCCGCTGTATATAGTTTAACTACACAGGTTTATTTGGTTGTCTGGTCCTAGACTCGTCACTACTTCGCCGAGGTTAGGCTAGGCACTTACCAACACATGGGGTCGGTTGTGCTGATACTACACTCTGTACTACGTGCAGATCCCGGAGCAGCAACTTTTGGACCTTATCTTGGGTGGCTGCCTTCAGTCCATACAGGGATCCAAGGTAGTCCTGCAGGCATCCGCAGGCCCTGGCGTCTCCTTCTATCCCTTCATCCTGTTTCATTTACGTATTTCAGAAATAGTGTATTATTTATCTTTCAGACTTTGTTTGTAGTACTCTTAGACCGTCTGTGAAACTGTGACACCAATTCTGGGTAGTCGTTGTTCAAATAGTTTTATTGGATATAATCAAATAGTTTTATTACTTTCTTCCGATTGTTAAAATTCCGTTGTTTACAAACGGCTGTTTCATAATTTCTAAAAGATTAGGTATGAAAATATAGGTGAATTGTTGAAACATTTGGCTTGCCTAGCTTTCATTACCATCACGACTCCCGAGGGTGGGAAATCCAGGTCGTGACATGAGCTTCGCAATTGCAAAGCTCGCAAATGCAAAAGTACATCGCAAATGCGAGGTCCTTCACATCTTTGCTTATTGCGCAATTGTGAATAAATATTCGCAATTGCGAACTTAGTTCTTCGCAAATGCAACTAAATGATCGCATTTGCGATCACTGCCTTCCTAACCTTACTTCGCAATGTGAAGAATTTCCTCGCAATTGTGAGGTCTACTTGGCCCAGCTACTCTGCGCATTTGCGATGAGGAGCTCGCACATGCAGAACCTGCAGGGTTCACAATTACAATGCATGCTCTCGCAAATGCGAGATCAGAGGCCTGCAACAAGTTTATTTATACCGGCAAATTTTCCCTAAGTTCAAAACAACACGTAGCCAATCCGAATCTCACTCGAGCCCGCGGAGCTCCAAGCCAAACATGCACAGAAGTCTTAAAATATCATACGAATTTGTTCGTGCGATCAAATCGCAAAAATAACACCTAGAATTACGAATTTAACACCAAATCACATGAAATTCTTAAGAACAGTTTGAAATTCCTCTTTTCTCAACTGAACGCGTGAATCACGTTAAATCAACTCCGATTTCCACAAAATTTCACAGATATGATTTAAATATTATATTAAACATGTACCGGGCTTCAGAATTAAAGTATGGCAACGAGATCAAGCATTAATCAAATTCTTTAAACCATTTGATTTTTGTCAAAAATTCATTTTTAGGGTTAGGGACCTCGGAATTCAATTCCGTGCATACGCCCATGTCCCATATTTTGATACAAACCTAGCGGGACCGACATAATATGAGTCCGAATCTCTTTACTCAAAATATTGACCAAAGTCAACTAAATTTATTTTTAAAGGTAAAAATTATTGTTTTTATCAATTTTTATATAAAAGTTTTCTGGATACGTGCCCGACTGCGCACACAAATGAAGGAGGAATAAAATAAGACTTTGAATGCCTCATAACACGGAATCAAGCTCTAAAACATAAGATGACCTTTTGGGTCATCACAATATACGGATTATTGAATCATGGAGTATTTGATATGAAAAAATATTCTAATAAAATAGCAAAGTGAATTCAAAAATTACTTTAGATCACACATCCGAGTCCGAAGTGTTACTTTTTAAATTTGCCTTGACACTAAATCGTGACACCGTCACCTGGTTGTATAGTGCTTCAACGAAGGAGTTTAATTTCGTATGTTCAGTGAAGATAAACATTCCCTGAAAATAAGAACAAAGAATGGACGATCTATTTGTATGGAAACAAAGCGTTGGCTTATGTGCATTGCATCAATGAGTTGTTGTGTTATCTTTTATTCCAAACTGGATCTTGAAACTAGGTGAAGTTGCTTTGGAAATCAAAGCGTTCTCTTAAGCCTTCACGTGCATGCATGCAAAATGAGTTTAACCTTTTCGTTATTTAAGAAGTTCCGATAAGCATGCAAAAGCCAAAAGATTAGGCAAATAATTACTCCCTTTATTCATTTTGCAGATATATTAAAAATAAATTTTTATTTTTACTTGTCACTTAACGCATATTAAGAGAAGATAATTTTTTTCTGTTATACCCACAATATTTATTATTTATTTTAAATTATTTTTTAAAATTTAATAAAATTTGCATCAATTGATATGGATATCATAATAAATTATGTACTTTATTTATTATTTCTTAAGGGGTCGTGAAAAATCAAAATGTGTCAAATAAAAATGAAGGAGGGAGTAAGTAGTAACTCTCTATATAATAGCCAGTCCTTGATAAAAAATTTATGGTTATTCGTAAAAGTAATCTATCAACTACTGAACTACATACATAGCTAGTGAAAAATGCCAGGTGGTAAAGGAGGAAGCGCTGGCGGAGGGAAAGGAGGAGGTGGTGGAGGAGCTGCCAAAGGTGGTGGAGGCGGAAGTATTGGTGCTAAAGGTAGTGGCGGCGGCTCTGCCAAAAGTAGCAGTGGCTGCAGCTGTAGTGGCGGGATGATGAAGGCTCCCGGCGGAGGAGGGACATACATTTCCAGGCCTGGCTTTGAGAGTAACCCCAAGGGTTACTTCTCTGGCCTCCACGCCAGAGAAAAGGGCAGTAAATGAGTGTGTATTTTATTATATATATATATATATATATATATATATATATATATATATATATATATATATATATATATATATATATAATGGTCATATACAGAGGTTTGACTGTTAGTTGTTTAGTGCTTTTGAAGCTTTTATTTTCGCTTTAAAGTGGCCAAGCTCCAGTAAATTTTCCTTTGGAGCAGTTTTTTGTTGGAATTTATAATTTACTTGCAATAATAATATTAAATATTAGGATGAGTAGTTGCTATTGGAAAATCTCTATGAGCCTAGTATTAAACAAGAAATTCTCAAATGAGAGAAAGCTGAAGGGTAACAAGTTATAAATAAATGACAAGAAAGAGGAACCTAATAAAAATGTACATAGATTTAAATTTATTACTCTAATTTTCCTTTCAATTTATGACGTAATTTGAATCGATACAAGGTTTAAAACTTAAAAGTAATAAAGGCTTTTGAAACTAGACCATAATATTTGTGTATTTGTGTGGCTACAATTTTTTTTTATTTAGAGTAAAATAAATAAAATAAAAAACTTAAAATTAAATTATATTTACATATAAAATTTAGTCTATTATTTGGAACAAACTAATAAGAAAAATGCGCCATAAATTAAAACACAGGGAATAACAAATTAAATAAATGTATGATAAACCACACAAGTACATGAGCAAACCTTGTTTGTCTTTGAAGTGGAATCCTTTATTATTTTGAACAGAAAATCATTTGCAAGCAAATGTTTTCATTATTCATACAAATTATGAAAGACAAGGAAACTAGATAATACAACAGAAGTACTAAAATCACAGGGAATTACTTGTGCATAATAAGGATTAGTGATATTCATGCACAGACACTTGAATGACAATTACAACAAAGCCAACAATCACTGCAGTTATCGTTGGTAGTACAACTTCTCCAACAAGTCGAAAGTTGTGGAAGTAATCTGCTCTTGAGTCCTGACAGATCATGATCAATATCCAGTGCAACTATAGCTTGTGTCTTTGAGAACCACGATATATTAACTGAAATATTTCACAATTACAATTATTAAAATAAATTATATTTGATATAACATAAACAATACTTTACATAGTTAAATGTCATGCATATTCATGTCTATATTTAAAATATGCTTATTTATACACACACAGAGAGAAAGTTGTGTAATATAATGATAAAGAAAAAAAAAATACTCACTGGTAGTTGCCACGAGAAGAATGGTGATAATAGAACAAAGTTTAAGCAACGACATATTATGAAATGTAATTGATCACACTTTTATGAAAGTTTTGGTATGAGCATCTCATTACTTTTCAATGATCGTAATTTATAGATCATCTCTATGAGCTGGCTCTCTAACATACATGTGCTATGGTATTTTATTTTTTGTTTTATTATTCCTTCAACTTGCTTTAATATTAAAGACTTGTTTGTGGTAACCTCCCTCCTAATTAATACCTTTATAATATCATAAAGTGTCTTCAGTCTCACGTCTTCAAGAAAAGATTAATTGTTTATTTAAACATATATAATGATCAAATACTCCATCCGTTTCAATTTATGTGAACCTATTTCCTTTTTAGTCCGTGTCAAAAAGAATGACCGCTTTCCTTATTTGGAAACAATTTACCTTTACAGAATGATTTATAGCCACACAAAATTCATGTGCCTCATTTTACACCACAAAATCAAAAGTCTTCTCTCTTTTCTTAAACTCCGTGCCCAGTTAAATAGGTTCACATAAATTGAAACGGAGGGAGTAGTATTTTAACTATGAGTCGTACGGTTTTAGCGTACCCATTAATTAGAAAAATATGTCAACATAATTTCAGATCCGTTTCTTTTGTGAAATGCATGTGAGACTTGATAATGAACTCAATCAATAATATGTTCCCTATGTTTCAGTTCAACCTATTTCTCTTTTGATCCGTTCCAAAAAAAATGAACCTTTTCTAAATTTGATAATAATTTAGCTTAAAGTTACAACTCTACCCTTAATGAGAAGCTTTTTTTAATCACACAAATACTCTAGTCCCATTTGGACTTGTTTAGGACCACAATTTCTAAAAATCTTCATTTATTTATTAAACTCCGTGCTCAATCAAACAGGTTCATATAAATTGGAAGGCACGGAGTAATAAATATGGCTTGCTAAAATATTCTATTAACCATGCGTAGTTCACTTTTCTAAAGCAAATTGTACGTATTCTTTTAATTGCATACAGAGTCATGTTAGAATTTCAAATTATACGTATTCCATTTAACAAGTCATAGTTCTGGACCGATGCCACCCAAAAGATTCGGGTGGCTCCAACCAAGCAATGAACGAGTTTTGAGGTGCAATCTAACATGCCATACTCATTGTTTATTTTTTCTAGCCATAACCGGAAAATTCGTATTTTCCTTTGTCGCTTGTGGGGCTTATGAGTGGAGGTCACGTCTCCAAATTACAATAACAATAACAACTATCCAGTATAATCTCACCAAGTGGGGTCTAGGGGAGGTAGGATGTACGCAGCTTTAACTCTACCCTGGAAGAGTAGGGAGACTGTTTCCGAATGACCGTTGGCTAAAGAAGGTGAGTAAGGCCCTGGTAGCAAGTGATAGCAAGACAAATAGTTAGAAAACTAAATCGGAGATAACTGTTGAATATGACAATATTCCACATCGGTTGGGAAGCAAATTTGGTGTGAATTTTTTTCTATAAAAGGAGGCCTAATGTTTAGGATTTAAACACACCTCTCATTCTCCTTCTCATCTGTTTAAGGCATTTGTATCTTCTCTCTTTAGTATTATTTCACTTGTATTTTTGGAGTGGAATAAAATATTGGTTGTGTCCGAGGAAGTAGGCATAGTTGGCCGAACCTCGTAAATTTCGGTGTTCCTTTTATTGTCTTAGTGGCTGCCGTAATTTTTGGTATTGTAGTTGTGACTCATTCACACTATATACATTTGGCTTCCGCAACAATTGGTATCAGAGCCAAGGTACTGTCTAAGTATGCTTTGTGGATTGCAGCATAGTCTGATCTTCCATATCAGAAAAGATTTATCTTGGTAATTAGTCAAGGTTCTGTCTGAGTAAGCTCTGTGGTTGCAGCTTAGTCTGATCTTCAACATCAGAAAAGAAATAATCTTGATTTGTGTCGTCAGCTATTAAATAATATTTGTGTCAAAAATGGGAGACAATAAACAAGAAGAATCTACATCAAGTGTCAGCAATACGTCATCGTTGGAATCTTTACTTATGACAAGAATTGTGTCAAATGCGGAATTTGCGGTAGAAATTTTTGACAGGTTCGGACATTTTGGGATGTGGCAAGGCGAGGTTCTAGATGTCCTTTTTCAACAAGGGCTAGATCTGGCTATTGAAAAAAAGAAACCCGATGTTATTGGAGAAGAAGATTGGAAGATTCTCAACCGTGTTGCTTGCGGTACCATTTGATCCTACCTTGCTAGAGAGCAGAAATATCCATACACAAAGGAAACTTCTGCAAGTAAATTATGGAAAGCACTGGAGGATAAATTTTTGAAAAAAAAACAGTCAAAATAAATTGTACATGAAGAAGAGACTATTTCACTTCACCTATGTTCCTGGTACCACGATGAATGAATATATCACCAGTTTCAATAAGTTGGTCACAGATTTGCAAGATATGGATACTACTTATAATGATGGTGACTTGGCCTTGATGTTGTTGGCGTCACTTCCTGATGAGTACGAGTGATACGCTCAAATTACACTTTAATAATGAGTGTAAGGCGGTTGGTGTCAAATATAATAACCCAACAAGGTTGGGGTCGAATCCCAAAGGGAATAGGTGTGAAAAGGTTACTCGTTCAGTGTGTTGCTCGACTAAAGTCTTATCTCTATTCGTTTAATAGTGACAAGATAGTGATTTGTAGTAACAAGAGTATGTAAGGAGTTTGATTTGAAGTAACAGCTAATTGAAATATTAAACGAGTGATCAATTGGATTAAGCAACCAAGGTTGTGTCCCCTTTAATAAAGTGTAATGTTTACAGGTGTTAATATGATATATTTCTAATGAAGAGTTCTTTTGATATGCAAATGATTCCTAAGATACTACCCAATATTTTCCAATAGTTGAGTAGTATTTCCTCTTTATAATTTTCCCAAATGTAAAAGAGTTGCAATGAAGAATCATCAATGTATGCCAACTAAAACTCACTTATTCCTAAGCGATTTTATTAAACAAGGTTTAAAGCCTTGAGTCATTGATATTTACTTCTACCATATTCTAACCCACTTTCCCAAGCAAAGCAAGAATTTAATGGCTTTTGTTAATGTTTGCAACCACCAACAATAAATGAAGAATGAGAAGTTAAAAATATCTATCAACCATTATACATATATTCAATGTTAAACACCCATTAACATAACACCCATTTAGGGTCCACAACCTTAGTATTTAAAGTTAGCTACACATGCTACAATACAAAAACCAACTAATATTTAATGTCATAAATGCTTACATAGTAGAGAATCTTTAGCCAAAAGCTTCCAAAAAGAGAGAATATTTATGTCTTGGAATGTAGTGTAAAGACTAGACAAGATGAGCCCACAAAGGCTTCATAAAACTATTTATAGTGGTGCAAAAATGGGGACAGAAAAAGGACAAAATTGCTCTTATATACGCCCGCATTCTTGTCGCAGAGCAGGAATGTGGTCCGCATTTTGAGCATCAACACCGCAGACTGAAACTCTAGATTGCAGGTCTTCATACTTACCCTATTCTAGACTCTATTACGAAATTCTCCGGCATATCAACACCCCCAACTTAAACTCTTGCTTGTCCTCAAGCAACAAAAACATACTTAGCCTATTCTAGACTCTATTTACAAAACACGAAACAATAATGACTAAGGGTGGTGTTCATTGTTAGTACTTCAAGCATGTATCTACAATTGTTTTACCCTTCCTGAACTGATAGTATATACAAGGAAAACTAATCAACTTGTGAACTTTGAGCCTCAGACATTGCGACAAAATGTTACCGTCAGCTGAGTGCAATTGCATTTGACTCAAAAGCTCAACTTTTATTTAACTCCACAGTTCATGTACCCTCATTAGAAGGAAGGTCCCAAAATCATAATATTTACAAGGACAACCGAAAGGGACCATTTACAAACACACTCACTCTCAAAAAGAACTTCAAGTGTTACAACGTTTCATACTATAAGCTTGCCCTTATTTTAATTCACCGCTTATTCAAGAATGTTCGGTTGGAGGTCTCATAAGGTCTTTTTAAGCTTGTAATGTAGGCTTCGGGTAGGGGTGGATAGACATTTGGGTACAAGTGACTTCACCCTCCTTGAACAGTACTCACACTTTTTCAATTGGAATACTTTCTTTTCTTTTCTTTTCTTTTTTTTTTTACTTTGCTTCTTTTCAAACCTTTATAATCTCATTTACGACTAGTTCCCAACATAGAACCACCTTACATACCTCTTCTAATTTGATTTACGGCCCCATATTTTATATACATATACATACTTTTTTTTTTATATATACACATCTTTTCTTTTTTTTTCTTTTGGAGCTTGAATAATCTAAAACAAAAAATTTTGAGGTATGTGGTCCTAACTCAACATACAACCTTCCCAATCTCCACTGTGACACCACCCCCAACTTAGACTTTTAGCCTCATTCTCAATGTTCAAGGAGGGACGGGTTCAAAAGAGGGGATTATTCTACCAACAAGGGGAGAAGTTTGTAATGAGTTGGCCAAAGAAAAGGCTTACAGGCTCAAATTGGGTACTAGTGGTATTATTTATGTACAAGTCGGCTTGAAAGGTTACAGAGGTTTAGCAAATCAGACAAAGAATGCCTAAGATCATTCCTCCAACCAAACATACTATCATTAGCATTGAAAGACCAACCGGACAAGTTCTAGGTGATAGAAGTAAACACGAGAGTTATATACACACAGAGAACTCACACACACATGGCACATGAACTGTTTCATTCACATAATTTGATGCTTCCGAGTCAACACTTGGCAACTCAAGGCTTTCATCATAGACACACGTATAACTCTAGGTCACCATAGAGTCACAGAGCGAGCCTCAAGTTCACAAAGTTGATCACAAAGACTAATTCCCTTAAGAAAATTGTCAATCTATTCATCATCGGGAAAAGTCAACAAAAACCATATATAAACATATCTTTTTCTTTTTTTTTTATATGTGGAAGGGTATATGCTATGTACAGACACACATGCTTGATACTAGGCAATTATACCAAACCGGTCAAAATGATTCATTCTACGATCCTGGTTCTACTATTACACCCTTGGAAAAGAACCGGGATAAGAAAAACCAATGGGAATTGATTCCTAATCACTATCTATTTCTTTTATACGGACAACGGTATCATATTTATACAACGCTATTATGAAAACAAAATAAAACACTAATATTAACATTATCACGAATTTCATCATAACACAACTTATGTACCGAAGTCATACTAATACATACAGAACACAAAATACACATAAGTACAAGAGTCTGATATGCATATGTACAACAGTTTCCAATATCATCAAAAATATTTACAATGCTACCCTCCACCCCCAACTAAAAGCATGCATTGTCCCCAATGCATAAATATAGAGATATGAGTTTGAGGGAGCTCCCTGAGGCACACTAAGTGCTATGGGAGTCGGTAGCCGGCTGAGTGCTGGAAGGGTCACCCTCGGATGTTGAAGCTGGGACCGATGAAAGCTCGGTCTGAGAAGTGACCTCTCCTGATGAAGTGATGCACTCAGGCTGGTCCAGAGCAGGAGTCAGAGCTGGAGCGGGAGCTGGTGCTGGAGCAGGTGCTGGAGCCTGTGAACTGCTACTCTCACCCACTAGTGGCGGGGTGGCTGATGGGGCTGAAGGACTAGCCATGTCCATTAGCGACCACTAGATCGCTGTCTGCATATCTACTTGCTCTGCTTCATCACCAGCAGCATCCTCACGAATAGCATCCTCAACAGAGGCAACTGCAATCTGCTTTACCTTATCCTGAGGGACTTTATCACTCGAATACCCCGAACTCTCCCCATCCTCCTCATCCTCCAATTTATCAGAACCTCCGGCTTCCTCCTTAGAAAGGATCACAATGGGAGCTGGAGGAGCTTTAGGTTGGGAAGGTCCGAGAGTAGGAAGGACAGGTTCAGTCATCAACGTAGAAAAGTCAAGACCCAAATCTGGAGGTGCTGTACCTGTACACTAATCATCGTCTGTGGGGAGGAGGGATGATAGATCGAATTCCAAATTCTGCATTTTTTGGAACTCAATCTTCATAGAAGCAACATCCTTCTTTAGTTCAGCCAACCCACTCACTTCACCCCGCTCTATCTTTTCCATCCGCAACTCAAGTTGCTGCAAACGCTCCGCATATTCTGACTGCTGCTGCTGAATGGATGACACTGAGGCTTGCATGGGAGTCAGGGCTTGATTTATAAGGTTTGGCAATGTTTTCAGAAGTTTGTCAACATTGGCATTGGCATGCTGAGCCAATAGACCAAGCTTGGAGACAATAGTAATGGCCGTAGTAGGCTGGGAAGTGGTGGCTTGAGAAGCAGGCTGGGTAGTGGAAGATATTGCCACAGTAGCCGGAGGGACCTCGGTAGGCTGGGAATCTGATGGCTATATAGTAGTTTGTACCTAAACTTGGACCACTTGTGGGATAACAGCATCACCAAGTCGGGTGATATCAATGACCCCTGGCTCCTTTCCTTTTCTGTCTTTACGTTCATCAACCGGGACTTCCACAACTTTGCAGAGTGTTGTGATCAAGGAAGGGAATGGAAATGAAGTAGCCTGTTGTGTGGCCCTGATCCCTATCTCTTGAAATATCATAGCCCCTACATCTATCTTAATACCACTCATGATACATGCAACTAGAAGTGCCTTCTCAATGGCTATTTCCATTTCGTTTTGAGTTGGTATCAATCTAGAGGTGAGGAATACAAGCCAGAAACGACCCTTTCTTGAAAAACTTCCCTTGTAAATCTTTTGGCCAGGGTTGATCCAGGCAGGGGTTCCCTTTGTAATCACTGAAGCAATCCATCCTCGTTCACTTTCTCGGTTCGCAAAATTTTAATCATATTCTGTTGTGCCTGGACTTTGGTCTAGGACATATACATCGTTTATGGTACTTTGGTGGAAAAAGACTATTTGCCCTCGGACAAGCACTTCACCAGTGAAATCTCTGTTTCGGTTTTGGTGCTTGATCCTAGAGGCCCCATATGATGCATAGAAGTCCCAAACAATAGACTCGTTGTATTCAGTCGGTGGCTCAGTGAAGGACTCCCATTTCCTCGTCTTGATATTCTCCAAGATATGTGGATACTTGTCTTTCAACTCGTTCAGGCTCAATTGCTTTTCGGGCAGGAGCTTCCGCTTGAGGAGCCCTTCTTTATACTTTTCCCTGGACCCCTCTATTCCCCTGCGGAGGTGGAAATCATCCCCATGTTTCCTCCTTGCTTCATCCAACAAGTCAACCTCAGGTAAGAGCACCTCCTCATCAGACTAGGAGGGGCGTGGTTATACAGATTTCGTCCTTTGTCGCTTTGACTTTGGCTTGGAGGATGACCTTGTTAGGTTATGCTTTTGTCTGGGAGCCATATCTGCACAAGGGTGAAATGTGAGTGACAACAGAAGCACAGTGAAATAAAACATAGAAGAAATAAAAGAAAAAGTTCAAAATACGACGTGCTTTGCGGTCGCAAAACCACAATGCTGACCGCAGAGTCATCGTAAAACTGATGGCCATAAAGTGAGTTCAATCAGCATTGGGTTATGATGTCGCATAACCACTATGTGGACTGTATACCTATCACAGACTTGACTTGCTCAAACATGCATGACCAAATGCGATTGCATATCTCATCGCAAAGTAGAGAATGCGATCGCAGACTGGCCGCAAAATGCAAGGCTCAAAAACTAAAATCTCTGTTTAACTCTGCGGTGGGTTTGCGGATCACATTTTAGTTCTGCTATCGCATATGCACCGCATTTCACTATGTTCAACAGATAGGCTGGGGTTCAATTGTGCGGTCAATATGCGGACCGCGTATCGACCGCATTCCACTATCATCCTCAGAGGACCTAGGGCATCTTTTACAGCCAAAATGCGGACAACATTTCAGCAATGCGGACCGCATATGCCATCTTGAACACAGTCTACCCTAGCATTCAACAATGGCGGTCCTATTTTTGTTGTACCCCTTACCCCACATCATTTTTAGCCAGAAGCAACTACACCAGCAAGAAACAACTACAAAAATTCTAAGCTAAGTATTTGCACAGGATTAAACAAAAATGACATCTGAAACAACAAAGAAATCAAAAAAAAAATGAAGGGGAAATGGGTTGCATACCAGAAGAGTTTGAAGGTTTGAATGTCACAATTTGAGTCTTGTTCAATTGGCTGCTCGTATTCCACCTTTTTCTATTTTTTTCTTTTCTCTTTTCTGTTCGTTCTGGTAAATTTTTTTTTCTTTTATTTTAGTGAGTGAGAGACGAGGGAGGTTTGCATACTTACCTACCGAGTCTGCGGAGGAAGGCTCACCGCATAACATGCTATATCACCGCATAAGTGTTATGCGGTGCAATTAAAGACCAATCTGAGAGTGGAGCAAATGCGGTGCATAATGCGATTGCATAAGTGCAATGCAGACCGCATAATGCACCATCTCACCGCATTTTCAACTTTAATGTTAGACCCCTCTCTGCTTATGTCTGCGGTCATAATGCGGTCCGCATAACGATAATATGACCGCATTCCTGACGCAGACTTCACATTGTGCCCCTTCTTCAATTTTTCATGCATCCCCACCAAGTGTTAAGATATTTTGAACCCCCTGCACTCTAACACACACTTCAAATTGCTCAAATAAATCTATCTACCAAAAAAATGAAAAATTCAAGGAACAAAAGGGTGTTACCACACATGGGTTGCCTCCCATGAAGAGATTGATTTAATATCGCGGGACGACGGAATTGATGTTCCTTTGATTTCACTCAATGGTCGGGCATGGACCATTTTTGAGAGCCAGCTGCTCCACCAAATTGTTTTCACCATCAGTGCCAAAATAATGTTTGATGCGTTGGAAATTTACCTTAAATGTCCAGGATCCATCTGTCGATTCTAATTCCACCGCACCATAAGGAGAGACATTCACCACCTTGAATGGACCGGACCATTTTGATTTAAGCTTGCCCGGAAATAATTTGAGCCTCGAATTAAAGAGAAAGACCAAATCACTCGCCTTAAACTCTCTTTTCAAGATCATCTTATCATGGACAAACTTCATCCGTTCTTTGTACACAGCAGCATTTTCATAAGCATGGAATCGGAATTCCTCCATTTCATTGAGTTGTGTAAACCTTAAATTTGTAGCCTCAACCCAGTCTAAATTCAGTCTTTTCAATGCCCACATACTTTTGTGCTCCAATTCCACGGGTAGATGACATGCTTTGCCAAAGACTAGCCGATAAGGAGAAGTACCAATAGGAGTTTTGTAGGTCATGTGGTATGCCGACAATGCATCATCTAGCTTCCTTGACCAGTCAGTCCTGTTTGCGTTCACAGTTTTTTGCTAGGATGCTCTTGATCTCCCGGTTGGAAACCTCAACTTGGCCACTTGACTGCGGATGATAGGGTGTGGCCACCTTGTGCTTTACGCCATACTTCTCAAGTAGCCCCGAAAAAGCCTTGTTAGAGAAATGAGATCCACCGTCACTAAGAATGGCTCTAGGGGTGCCAAACCGAGTGAATAAGTTCTTTTTCAAGAAGGCGGTCACACTCCTCGCCTCATTGTTTGGCAAGGAAACTGCTTCAACCCAGTTGGACACGTAGTCCACAGCTACCAAGATGTACTTCATCCCACAAGAACTTACAAAAGGACCCATGAAGTTGATCCCCCACGCGTCAAAGATCTCTATCTCCATCACAAAGTGCATTGGCATTTCATGCCTCTTGGAGATTGAACCTTGTCATTGATATTGGTCGCAAGCCTTGACCATTTGATTGGCATCATGGTAGATGGAAGGCCAATAATATCCACATTCAAGAACTTTAGCCGCCGTTCGATTTCCTCCATGATGACCCCCAACCGGTGAGTCATGGCATGCCTTGAGAATTGGCATAACCTCTTCTTCGGGAACACACCTTCTGAAAATATTGTCAGCACACACACAAAACAAGTATGGTTACTCTCAATAGTATTGTCGGCAGTCTCTCAAAAATTTCTTTCTTTGATAAGATTCCAATCCGTCCGGGATAAGGTCACTAACCAAGTAGTTGGCAATATCGGCATACCAAGGAGCAAAAGTGCTAGATAATGCCAATATGTGCTCATCCGGGAATGCATCATTGATTTCAAGATCTCCCTTTGGTCTCCCTGCCTCTTCAAGCCTTGACAAATGATCCGCCACTTGATTTTATGTTCCTGTGCAATCCTTGACCTCAAAGTCAAATTCATGCAACAACAAGACCCATCGAATCAATCGAGCTTTGCGTCCTTCTTTTCCATGAGACAGTGAAGAGCCGCATGATCAGTGTATACCACCACCTTGGACCCCAACAAATAGGTCCGGAATTTTTCAAAAGCATACACAATAGCAAGAAGATCTTGCTCAGTTACTGTGTAGTTCATTTGTGCGCCATTGAGAGTTTTGCTTGCATAGTACACTGGGTGGAGAACTTTGTTGTGACATTGGCCAAGCATTGCTCCAATGGCTACACCACTGGCGTCACACATGAGCTCGAAGGGAAGTGACCAATCGGGCGTGACAATAATGGGTGCCGTGATGAGCCTTTGCTTTAACTCCTCAAAAGCTTTAAGACAATTCTCATCAAACACAAACTTGGCTTCCTTTTCGATGAGTTTGCACATGGGGTTAGCAATCTTGGAGAAGTCCTTGATGAAGTGCCTGTAAAAACCGGCATGCCCTAGAAAACTTCTAACACCTTTCATGGAAGTTGGTGGAGGAAGCTTTGAAATAATCTCAATCTTTTCCCGGTCGACTTCAATACCATGCTTTGAAATTTTGTGCCCAAGCACAATGCCTTCGTCAACCATGAAGTGACACTTCTTCCAATTGAGCACAAGATTTGTTTCTTCACATCTCTTAAGGACTTGTCTAAGGTTGTTAAGGCAGTGCTCGAACGAATAACCAACCACCGAGAAATCATCCATGAAGACTTCAAGAAACTCCTCAACCATGTCGGAGAAGATGGACATCATACACCTTTGAAAGGTAGTCGGAGCATTGCACAAACCAAATGGCATCCGGCTAGAAGCAAATGTGCCACACGGGCAAGTGAAAGTAGTTTTCTCTTTGTCTTCCAAAGCGATGTTGATTTGATTATAGCTAGAATACCCATCGAGGAAACAATAGAATGACCTCCTCGCTAGCCGATCAAGCATTCGATCAATAAAAGGCATAGGGAAGTGGTCCTTTCAAGTTGCGCTATTAAGCTTCCGATAGTCCATACAAACTCGCCATCTGGTCGCGGTTCGTGTTGGGATGAGCTCATTCTTCTCATTTTCGATCACGGTCATGCCACCTCTTTTTGCACACATTGTACTGGGCTCACCTACAAACTATCCACAATGGGGTAAACTACCCCGGCATCCAACCACTTGATAATCTCCTTCTTTACGACCTCTTGCATTGACGGGTTCAACCGCCTTTGATGTTCAACACTTGGCTTTGTCTCACTCTCCAGTTGGATTTTATGTTCACAAATTCCCGCGGGGATCCCATGGATGTCTGTAATAGTCCATCCAATGGCTTGCCTGTGTTCTTTCAAGACCTCCAACAATTGGTTTACCTACACATCATTTAACAAAGATGAAACAATTACGGGTAAAGTATCATTAGAGCCAAGAAATTTATACCTTAAGTGCAGCGGGAGAGGCTTGAGCTCTAGTTGCAGTGGCTCAATGATTGATGGCTTGGCAGAAGGTGTGGCCCTATTCTCCAAGTAAAGAGAAATCTTTGCCGGAGTATAAGTATAGGATCCAAGACCCTCCAATGCATTTACCAACTCCATGTACCCTTCCATTTCCTCACCATAAAAGTTTACCAAGATAGCCGCCAATGCTTCACCAAGGCATTACTCTTCCATTTTCAATTCGACAGCATCTTCAACCTCATCAACCACATCTATCACTGAAATGCTCTCAGTAATTTCATACCCTTGCTCGCTTGAAATGTGACTTCTTCATCATTCACCTGGAACTTAATTTTGTTTTGCTCCGAATCCATGAGTGCTCTTCCCGTGGTGAGGAATGGTATCCCAAAGCATGCTTTCTAACTTTGACTCACTTGACGACCCTTGATTTGCATAATGAACTTTTGGGGGGACATACAGGTTGGAGCTCCGATTTGCAAAGTTGTTGTTGTTGTTGTTCCAATTTCCTTGATGCGAGTTACCTTGATCATTTCTCCATTGTTGGTTGTTTTTCCCTTGCGGATTTGGCCTCCATTGGCTTTGTTGCCCTTGACCATGATAGGGTTGCCTTTGATACCCTCCTTGAGGGTTGTTGATATAATTCGCTTCCTCAAAATTTTCCTCCATGTTGGGTTGGACATCCTCCACTGCATTCACTTTCTTTGTCTGATTCTCGGTATATATCTTTGTTAGCACATTTACATTTGTAGCAAGCTCGGTAATCACTTGATCTCTCTCCTGATTTTCCTTGATCAAATTGCTCAAAGAAGGAGAGCCATATAAGATTCCTCCGGTAGTAACCACTGAATGCCATGCTTGGTTGTGCTTTGCCATTTTATCCAGGATTTGCATCACTCGATCAAATGATTTGTCCATGAAGATCCGTCAGCTGCATTCTTGGCGATGGCTTGGTTCATAGGATCCAAACCCATGTAAAATTTTTCCAACAACATAGAATCCGGTAACCCATGGTTTGGTTCATAAGATCCAAACCTCATGCAACTGCTCCCCCTGTATCTATTTGAAGAAGAAAATCTTATCCCGTAACTCGGACTTTTTGCTTTGCGGGAACCACTTGGACAGAAATGCCCGAACAAGCTCGGGCCAAGAATGGATAGAGTTGGGAGGTAGATTCTGAAGCCATTTCCTTGCATCCCCTGCTACAGAATACTTGAAGCATCTCAACCTCAGGGCATCATCGGATACATTGTTTTGTTTGTGCATTGCACACACACCCAAGAAATTCCTAAGGTGTTGAAGAACCCTTCTGCCTTAAGCATCAGAATTAAAACATGTTCCACCTTAAATATTGCCATTCCAACGGCCGGAGGCACAATGGCATTGGTATCCTCAATGTATTCTTCGATGTCTGCGAAAGGATTTTCTCCCATTTCTCCCTCCACATCATCACCATAATCTAACATGTTTTCCAATCAACACCAAGCAAAGCAAGCAAAGTGTGATGGAATAGAAATAGACGTTATGTAAAGTACACACTAAATGGTAATTTCTAAACCGTATTCCCCGGCAACGGCGCCAAAATTTGATACGCTGAAATTACACTTTAATAAAGAGTGTAAGGCGGTCGGTGTCAAATATAATAATCCAACAAGGTTGGGGTCGAATCCCACAGGGAATAGGTGTGAAAAGGTTACTCGTTCAGTGTATTGCTCGACTAAAGTCTTATCTCTATTCGGTTAATAGTGACAAGAGAGTGGTTTGTAGTAACAAGAGTATGTAAGGAGTTTGATTTGAAGTAACAACTAATTGAAATATTTAACGAGTGATTAATTGGATTAAGCAACCAAGGTTCTGTCCCTTTTAATGAAGTGTAATATTTACAGGTCTTAATATGATATATTTCTAATGGAGGGTTCTTTTGATATGCAAATGATGCCTAAGATACTACCCAATATTTCCCAATTGTTGAGTAGTATTTCCTCTTTATAATTTTCCCAAATGTAAAAGAGTTGCAATGGAGAATCATCAATGTATTCCAACTAAAACCCACTTATTCCTAAGCGATTTTATTAAACAAGGTTTAAAGCCTTGAGTCATTGATATTTACTTCTACCATATTCTAACCCACTTTCCCAAGCAAAGCAAGAATTTAATGGCTTTTGTTAATGTTTGCAACCACCAACAATAAATGAAGAATGAGAGGTTAAAAATATCTATCAACCATTATACATATATTCAATGTTAAACACCCATTAACATAACACCCATTTAGAGTCCACAACCTTAGTATTTAAAGTTAGCTACACATGCTACAATACAAAAACCAACTAATATTTAATGTCATAAATGCTTACAAAGTAGAGAATCTTCAACCAAAAGCTTCCAAGAAGAGAGAATATTTATGACTTGGAATGTAATGTAAAGACTAGACAAGATGAGCTCACAAAGGCTTCATAAAACTATTTATAGTGGAGCAAAAATCGGGACAAAAAAGGACCAAATTACCCTTATACGCCCGATATGCGACCGCATTCTTGTCGCAGAGCAGGAATGCGGTCCGCATTTTGAGCATCAACACCGCAGACTGAAACCCTAGATTGCAGGTCTTCATCGCATTCCACTTATGCGGTCTGCATTTGACTTTTGCGGCCACAGTTTTCATCGCATCTTTGACCTTCAGTGATCTTCATGATTGGTTTGCGGTTCATTCTGCGGCTCGCATGTTGATTCTGCGGTCGCATGATGAACCGCATTCACGACTTGAGATTTACCTCAGTTCTCTGCCTGTCTGTGATTTGTTGTGCCTTCTACGGCTCACATGTCTGATCTGCATTCGCAGAGTGAACCGCAGACTAGCATTTATGCAACATTTTGCTATTTTCTTGTCTTCTTGCTTCCATTTCCATGTTCTTGGGTTCCCAATCCTTTTGTATTGTAAAAAATAACACAACTACATAAGTAACGAATATAATTGCATTAAACAAGCTAAACTCTAAGCAATTAGTATCGAAATGTGCCTAAATTCTCCAGCACGTCAACGAGCACCTTGAAACTACTCTACTCCATGGAAATGACGAAGTTTCTCTCAGAGAAGTTTGTTCGGCTTTGTACAACTATGAACAAAGAAAGTGAGAAAAATAGAAGAGCGGAGAAGCAGAAGCACTGTTTGTGAGGGGTCGTCCTCAAAATCAAACGAGGACAAAGAAGGGAAGATCTATGTCAAGATCTAAACCAAGCAAAGATGAATGTGCCTTTTGTCGAGAAAAGGGTCACTGGAAGAAACATTGTCCGATGTTGAAGAATAAGGCCAAACATAACAATGGAAAGGCCATTACGGATTCTATTGTTGCTGATTGTGATGATTCAGACTTCTCATTAGTTACAACAGAGTCATCAACATCAACAGACATATGGTTGATGGACTCGACTTGTAACTATCATATGTGTCCCAACAAGGACTGGTTCGTGGAATTTCAAGAAGGAGAATATGGAGTCATCCACACAGCGGACAACAACCCTCTTACCTCATACAGAATTGGTTCAATACGATTAAGGAACCATGATAGAATGATCAGAACATTAACAGATGTTCGATATGTACTGGATTTGAAGACGAATCTCATCTCTGTGGTAGCCCTAGAATCAAAAGTGTTCAAAATCGTTGCAGAAAATGGAGTGATAAGAGTATTGTCTGGTGCACTAGTGGTAATGAAGGCTAATCGGAAGACCAATAATATGTACCGCTATCGTGGTAGTACAGTTATTGGAGCAATGGCAGTGACGTCCAGTGACGACAAAGAGGCAGAAGCAACCAGGCTATGTCACATGCGCTTGGGACATGCTGGAGGAAAATCCTTGAAAATTCTATGAAATCAAGGGTTGTTAAAGGGAGTAAAGGCTCGCAACTTGGAGTTTTGCGAGCATTGTGTCAAAGGGAAACAGATAAGGGTTAAATTTGGTACAACAATCCATAATACTAAAGGCATTTTGGATTATGTACACTCTAATATTTGGGGTCCTTCCAAACACCTTAATTGGGTGGGAAGCACTATTTTGTAACCTTTGTTGATAATTTCTCCCGAAGAGTATGGTTGTATACAATGAAGAGCAAAGATGAAGTGCTGAAATTTTTTCTCAAATGGAAGACGATGGTGGAGAATCAAACAGGCAGGAGGATCAAGTGTATTCACACAGACAATGGAGGTGAATACAAAAATGATCATTTCAATAAGATCTGTGAAAATGATGGCATCGTCCGACACTTCACTGTCAGACATAACCACAACAGAATGGAGTGGTAGAACGTATGAATCAGACCTTACTGGAGAAGGTACAGTGTATGTTATCCAATGCTGGCTTGTCAAAGAATTTTGGGCTGAGGCAATTACATATGCATGCCACCTCATTAATCGTCTACCATCTGCTGCTATTGATGGCAAGACACCGTTTGAAAAATGGTATGGAAAGCCTGCTGTAGATTATGACTCTTTGCACGTGTTTGGCTCAACTGCATATTATCATGTGATCGAGTCAAAATTGGATCCAAGGGCAAAGAAGGCTATTTTTATTGGGATTAGTTCTGGAGTCAAAGGATATCGCTTATGGTGTCCTATGACAAAGAAAGTAATATTCAGCAGGGATGTTACCTTTGATGAATCTGCTATGGTAAATGAAGTAATAGAAGATACCAAAAAAAATGAAGGTGCTTCTAAGCAGGTGGTGCTTGAGGGAAAATTTATTTTTCCTACACAAGAAGCAGAAGAGGAAATAAATGAAGAGTATCCTCTAGAAGGAGAGAAAGTAGAGGAGATTCCAACTCAGGAAACTCAACAACAACTTGAATCAATAGCAACCAGCAGGCCAAAAAAAACAATAACGAAACCTGTTCTCTCATAGAGACAGTTGCTTGTGCAACCTCAGTTGTACCTGATGATGTTCCTACCACTTATAAAGATGCAGTCAAAAATTTAGAAGAAGATAAGTGGAGGATTGCTATGAGTGATGAAATACAGTCCCTTCATCAGAATCATATACGGAGATTGGCCAATCTCCCGAAGGGAAAGAAAGCAATTGCGTGCAAATGGGTATTTGCGAAGAAAGAAGGATTTCCTAACCAAGAAGATGTTCACTACAAAACAAGATTGATGGCCAAAGGGTATTCTCAAAAGGAGGGAATTTATTATAATGAAGTATTTTCTCCAGTTGTAAAACATTCCTCCATTAGAATTATGTTGGCTTTGGTAGCACACTTGGATTTGGAACTAGTTCAGATGGATGTAAAAACTGCATTTTACATGGAAACTTGGAGGAGGAAATCTGCATGACTCAGCCAGAAGGATTCAAAATTGCTGGAAAGGAAAATATGGTGTGTGATCGCAGCAAACCCAACCTTACACAATGGTAGGAAGAGCGGGCGCTAAAACTATTACCCGAATAGTGGTATCGGGGTCGATTTGTCATAGGGAGATTGGAATGGAGTTGTGTATTTGTTTAGTCTAGGAATGCGTTTGTGCTCCTAATTGCACTTCTAACATTTTTGGGTTTTTAGTTTATCAACTACTATTATCAACTACAAATTAAGGCTAATTTATGCTAAAGGGATATTTTCTAAGTTGTAATTAATATAGAGAAAAGCACTAGGGTCGTGGCATTATCTAGGTGGTTAACTAACGGGTAGAGACTACTAATAATAGATTGACATATTTGGGATCAATGTTATAACCGTTGCACAATTGTACCCACTCTCACACCTCTCGGTAGAGAGAGCGATAGTGCCCAATTGACTCTCTCGAGACCAATTGGGTAGGCCAATTAGACCAAGCAACTAGGGTTCAAGTAGGGTGATTAATCTCTCGAGGTTTAACGCGTTAGTTGGGACTACCATTTCTCATGGGTCCATCCCAATTCCTTGTTGGGTCAATTTTGGGGTCATAGACTCTCTTTCTCAAGAAGAGTCAAGATTCACTAAGCTAGAATCAATATTTGCAACTACCAATCCTTAATTAAAGCATAAAATTAACCCAAATAACAAACACCCACTATCAAACTATCATTAAGAAGCAATACCGATCAATTACCCACACTAGGGTTGAGCCACAACCCTAGCTAATGGGTTTAGGTAGACATAATTAAAGAAGAAACAGAAGAAGAAACAACCATATTAATTAATTACTAATGTTAAACTACAATAATCTATGAAGGAATAAAGCTAAAAATGCCCAAAATAGACTAAAACATATGTCTCACGAGCGCAGCAACTATCTGGTACCAAAACTTGACCTAAAAATGGCAAATATTCTATTTATAGTGGGCTAGAAAAACTGGACAAAAATGCCCCTGAGGGGTTAGTGCGGACCGCACAAACACGACCGTGGCCGCACTAGGTTGCTTGATTTCAAAATCTTGCTCTCTGAAGAAGTTGATGTGGACCGCTTAAAGTTGGTACGCGGCCGCATGAAGACCAGCGCAGGCCGTATGAAGCTGTTATGCGGCCGCATGAGTGGCACGTATCTGAGCTCTGAATTCTTCTTGTGCGGACTATTAATACTCAATTTTTCCCTATATATTTTTATACTCAAAATACTTTCAAAATAGCATGTATATGCATATATAAGCATCCACAAAGGTTTTGGTATTTTTCCAAATTTTTTCAAGGATTTTAAAACCAATTTATTGCCTATTTTGCACTATGAAATCCAATAATTATTCCCAAAACTTATCATTTTGGTGAATAATTTATTTTATTCTCACCTTTACACAAAACTATAATTTACATGATTTTACAAGTCCGTTTGGTATTTTTAAATTAGAACTGCATGAAATTGCAATTTTAGTCTATTTCTCGATTTAATAGCATTTGTAATAAAAAAATCATTTCTAATATTTTTAAATTAGTACTTATGCGTTGTTTATTAACTCAGTAATTTTAATTTAATTTTTTGAACATCATTTACTATTTTATAAAATTAAAATTGGGGAAAATTGGCTATTTAAATTGTAGCCCTTTTTTAATTTCAATTTTAGCCCAATTCCAGCCCCAATCTAACCCCCAATTACACTACCCAATTTTAAAATTACCCGACCCAGACCCAATTAAATAAACCCGACCCACGCACCCCTTAATCTCGATCGTTGATCATTTAGATCGACGGTCCACGTTAACCCCTTCCTTTTTTAATCCAATACCCCCCTAACCCTAATCATTTCTCTTCAGCAGCCGCCCTTGTGTCCCCTTCGTCTCTCAAACGCTCCCAAGCCCCCTGAAACCCTAGCCCTTCTCCTACCCTTTTTTGACCATGTTTCACCGGAAACCATGGCCTCCCAGGCTTCGTGCAACCTATACTTACACCCACTTCCTTCTATGACCCCTTTGTTCAAAAGATCAAAGTCCGATCTTGAAGATCCCCGGTTCAGAGGTCCTCCGATTTGAGTTCTATGACTATTTTCGGCCTCCTTCTGGAGAATCCTAGCCTTGTGAGTCCGTCTTCGACTCAAGACCAGTCCGTTCCAAGCCTTTCTGGTTCTCTAGGGTTTTCGCTGAAACCCTAAGTCTCCGAGGTTTTTCTTCTTTGTTTCTCTTTAAGATCTACTTCAGATCTATGTTATTTTCTAAGATTTCAAAGTGTTTTCCACATTTTTGTCGATTTTGTTTTCGAACTGATCATCTTCTTAAAGCTTAGGGTTTCTCCGATTTTTTGCTCTACTGTGATTCCTCTTACTTTTGCTATAATTCCTAAGTATTTTCTAATGTGATTCCTATGTATTTTTCTTTACCGTGTTGTTTCTAGGTTTTCCGAGTAGCTTCTTTACTGTGTTCTTTGCTTTAATTATGCTTTTCATGAATGTTTATGTTCTTTATGAGTTCATCTTCGCCTATGCTTTCTTCTTTATATTCGAAATGTGATGAAAACCCTAGATTTTAGGGGTTTTTCGAGTTTTATGTGCGATTGCCTGCTGCTTGTTTAATTCCAAAGCCCTAGCTGTCTAAACTCCGTTCGTGCTTCTGATTTCTTGCTAAGATTTGCGAGAACTTCTAATTCCATTTCATGTTTATGTCTTCTGCTCTCTGATTACATGACTCTTCTGCTAATCTTAGCCTCGCGTGCTTGAATTTGTGCATCTTTTTATAGCCATATTTTTCCTTTCAAATAACCCTAATTTTAGGGGTTGATTTTATTTGATTCTCTGACTTGGACCTATTTTTCTTATTAAATTCAATATTGAGTTCGAATCCCGAATTCCTTGATTTACTATGTGATTAGTGATTCTATTCTTGCCTTATTTGCTTAAAACCGTGTATCTTTCAAAACTTTATATGCATTTACCCTTTATTTTACAACTTATTCTTGATTTTCTTTCCATAAATGGAATTCTGTTTTATTACTCTAAGTTCGACCCCTTAATTAAAGGCAGTCCTTTCCCTAATTGACTATGACTTGATACTAATTTATTTTCTTACCTTACTTACTGCTTACTTTCAAACTATAAAAAAACCCCACCCCTCTTACTTCACACACGAACAATCACAAGTTCACACTGATCCAATCCCTTTCTTCTCTTCTCTGCTCTGCTATTTTTTCTGCTGTTTGGGTTTAGCCGGCTAAAATCCAAGGCTACGCTATAGGATTCTATCTGCCCTACTTGCTTTACTGTTTGAGTTTGCAACTGGTACATCCATGATTTAAATACCATCTCCAATCTACGTGTTTATTTACCCTTTTCATATGCCTGTTTATGTTTGACTTTCTTACATTATGCAGTTAAACTTCAGCATGATATATCCCTACCCCATGTTCCTATGTCTTTTGATTTTGTTATGTTTGTATTAGTACGTTCCTGTTTGTTGATACAAATGCTCCCTTATCAATCCCTTTCCCCTAGCCCCTTTGTGTGCGAGTATTTTTAGACTAGGTTGGCACTCTATTGCCATCCCTAGTTTAGAACCACGTTGCCCTAAACCTATACTCTAATCAGTCCCATTCCCTTAAACCCTGTTATGTGTTGAGCTTGACCCAAGTCTGGTGGTGTCCTAATCACCATTCAGGCCTAAGTCTGACTTTCTCAAATCTGCTCTTATTTGTTCAAGCCAGGTAAAGGGTTGGGGTGTGCCAGTCCCACTCATGGCTGGGTATGATCATCCTTTGCTTTGGTCTTCCCCTAACCCCCTCACTTTACACTTATTCTTAGTTCTTTAAGTCCTACCCCCTATGGTAAGCCATGCTTAGGGGCCCTGGAGCTCCCTCTGAACTTGGATGCCTAAGGGCGAGTAATTCCACACATTGCACTACTCAATTCAATCTCTAGGGTGCAATCATTGCCTGGGCTTCCTGAAAGCCCTTGGAACTTTGAAACATTCCAAGAGAAGGCCTTGGAACCTGGAATTCGGAATTGGTGAAACACATGTTATGGGATCTCAAGATTGAATTAGGCTGCTTTGATTTAGCTGTTAGCTTTTGATGTATCTTTAATTTCAGTTTGATTTGTAAATAATCTTTGTACAAGAAACTCGGGGAACTATTAGTAAAGGGTGTGGGAGGGGTTTACTTTATTGCGTGTAATTAAGCATAGATACCATGCCTATAGGATTTAATGTTATAACTCAGTCACTTAGATATCATGTCTATAGGTTTTTAATATTTCTTAACTCAATCATATAGAAATCGTACCTATAGGACCTAATAATCAAACAATTAGTTGCATATAGAAATCATGCCTATAGGAAATGCATAAACGCTTGGCAAACTGTAGGATAACCAAATACTCATTTCGTACCAGTTTAATAACAGTAACAAGTCCTAAAAAATCAAGGTATAGATATCCTGCCTATAGGTTTTCAAACTCGCTTAAATCTGTGTAAGCAATAACCCGGCAATTAGCTTCAGCGTTTTCAACAAAACTCGTCCAAACTTGTTTATTTCAAAAACTCTTACCAGTTCGCAATGCTCTTAAATTTTCTAAACTTGCATCTTCTTTCCTAAAATAGTTTTCAACTTTCTGCCTGAATTTTTATTCATCTCATGAAGCTACTATTCCAAAACAGTCTTTATACTCGTTCTTACTTTCAAAGTCTTTTCATTTTCAGAACTCTCCTTTACAACTCTGCTGCATTGCACTTAAACAATTCTGCTGATTTTCAAAGCCATCTCTGAATTTGTGTAATTTTCAATCTGTTGTTCAAACACTCCTGCATTAGGTTCTTAATCAATAACCCGTTTAAAATACATCAGTTCTAACGATTGGATCCGGGTTGCCTAATGCAGACTTTTTTTATCCAACTCCATGTGTTAAATTAGTCCGTCAACCGTTTTAATCTTAAGACCAAATCAGTAATTGCAAGTCATGCTAAACTAGTTGCTGTATGGCTTAAGGGGTTTTTATGTGCAGCGTTTGTATATCTGTTTATTCCCCTTATGTGCTATTTGTTTTAATTGACGCCTTAGCATTTTTACCTTTAAACTCCATATATGCCCTTATCCCCTCTCCTTCCCTTTTTAGGATTAGAAGTCCTAAATACCCCAGGACTAATAGATTGAGACGGGTACTAGCATGCAATAAGTAAACGAAACCAATCGCGCTTAAATACCTTAACGGGTGGGAAGGGTAGAATATGGAGATGATGATAATGGTGCACTAATATCTCGTGCGAAAATGACTTGCAGGATATTGCACCAACGTGATCCATATTATATTTAAACCTAGTACCTTTTCCCTTTATTCTTATGGTTTAGAAATTTTATGTTTTCTTTCCAAAAAGCATTTGCATCTTTTCTCTCTTTCCTTTCAAAGCTTTCAACTTATTTGTATTCCCTATATGCAAACCTTGTTTGTTTACGCTTACTCTTCTTAAAGTCACAACTAAGCATGGCCGGGAACCACACTAGTGGATCTTGAGGGGTGCCTAACACCTTCCCCTCGAGATAATCTCAAGCCCTTACTCGAACTCTGGTTTTCCTTCAAATCCTTTCTTTTCTTTAAAAAAAAAGTGTCCTAATGCACTATAATCATTAGGTGGCGACTCTTCAAATTCCATAACCCGGTTCCTCAAAAAGGAATAAGAGTTGTTTTGTCCATAATGTCGTAAACCCGATTCCGCCCCAAAAAGGGTGAAAAGGGGGGGCGTCGACACAGACCATGTGAAGAAGGTGTGCGGCAACATAGGTTGGGTGCGGACCGCGTGAACTCGACCGCTGCCGTGTAGCTTGCTACTTGAAATGACACCTCTCTGAACTTTTTTAGCGCGACCACATATCAAGATTGTGCGACCGCATGAGGTGAGTGCGGACCGCATGAATTGGACCGCAGCTGCATGGATTGGACTTGTAATTGTGTAGTCTCTGAACTCAACTGGTGCGACCGCATAACATGATGGTGCGGTCCGTACCAAGTTCTAAACTTCATCATTTAAAAAATCTTTGACACTTGAGCAAGTTTCACTCTGTTTTGAGTCGATCTTTGACGTTTTGACACTTTGTTGCTCAAACCTGCAATCAAGTGCAATCTGTAAGCATTTTGGGTCTATTTTGTAGCAAATTATACTCAAAGCACAGGCAAGTATGGGGAGGTGCTGTACCTGTACCCTGATCATCGTCTGTGGGGAGGAGGGATGATAGATCAAATTCCAAATTCTGCATCTTTTGGAACTCAATCTTCATAGAAGCAACATCCTTCTTGAGTTTAGGCAACCCACTTACTTCACCCCGCTCTATCTTTTCCACCCGTAACTCAAGTTGCTGCAAACGCTCCGCATATTCTGACTGCTGCTGCTGAATGGATGCCACTGAGGCTTGCATGGGAGTCAGGGCTTGATTTATAAGGTTTGGCAATGTTTTCAGAAGTTGGTCAACTTTAGCATTGACATGCTGAGCCAATAGACCAAGCTTGGAGACAACAGGAATGGCCGTAGTAGGCTGGGTAGTTGTGGCTTGAGAAGCAGGTTGGGGAGTGGAAGATGTTGCCATCGTAGCTGGAGGGACCTCGGTAGGCTGGGAATCTGAAGGCTCTGCAGTAGTTTGTAACTGAACTTGGACCACTCGTGGGATAACAGCATCACCAAGTCGGGTGATATCAATGACCCCTGGCTCGTTTCCTTTTCTATCATTGCGTTCATCAACCGGGACTTCCACAGCTTTGTAGAGTGTTATGATCAAGGAAGGGAATGGAAGTGAAGTAGCCTGTTGTGTGTCCTTGATCCCTATCTCTTGAAATATCATAGCCCCTACATCTATCTTAATACCACTCATGATGCAGGAAACTAGAAGTGCCTTCTCAATGGCTATTTCCGTTTTGTTCTAAGTTGGTATCAATCTAGAGGTGAGGAATGCAAGCCAGAAATGACCCTCTCTTGAAAAACATTCCTTGTAAATCTTCTGGCCAGGGTTGATCCAGGCAGGGGTTCCCTTTGCAATGACTGAAGCAATCCATCCTCGTTCACTTTCTCGGTTCGCAAAATTTTCATCATATTCCGCTGTGCTTGGACTCCGGTCTGGGACATATATATCGTTTATGGTACTTTGGTGGCAGAAGACTATTTTCCCTCAGACAAGCACTTCACCAGTGAAATCTCTGTTTCATTTTTGGTGCTTGGTCCTAGAGGCCCCATATGATGCATATAATTCCCGAACAATAGGCTCGTTGTATTCAGCCGGTGGCTCAGTGAAGGACTCCCATTTCCTCGTCTTGATGTTCTCCAAGATATGTGGATACTTGTCTTACAACTCGTTCAGGCTTAATTGTTTTTCGGGCATGATTTTCCACTTGAGAAGCCCTTCTTTATACTTTTCCATGGACCCCTCAATTCCCCAGCGGAGGTGGAAATCATCCCCATGTTTCCTCCTTGCTTCATCCAACAAGTCAACCTCGGGTAAGAGCACCTCCTCATCAGACTGGGAGGGGCGTGGTTCTACAGATTCCGTCCTTTGTCGCTTTGACTTTGGCTTGGAGGATGACCTTGTTAGGTCATGCTTTTGTCTGGGAGCCATATCTGCACAAGGGTGAAATGTGAGTGACAACAGAAGCACAGTGAAATAAAACATAGAAGAAATAAAAGAAAAAGTTCAAAATGTGACGTGATCTGCGGTCGCAAAACCACAATGCGGACCGCAGAGTCATCGTAAAACTGATGGCCATAAAGTGAGTTCAATCTGCATTGGGTTATGCAGTCGCATAACCACTACGTGGAACGCATACCTATTGCATACTGAACTTGACCAAAAATGCATGACCAAATGCGATCGCATATCTCATCGCAAAGTTGAGAATGCGATCGCAGACTGGCCGCAAAATACAAGGCTCAAAAACTAAAACCTCTGTTTAACTCTGGGGTGGGTCTGCGGATCGCATTTCAATTCTGCGATCGCATATCCACTGCATTTCACTATGTTCAACAGATAGGCTGGGGTTCAATTGTGCGGTCAATATGCGAACCTCATATCGACCGCATTCCTTCTTCATCCTCAGGGGACCTAGGGAATCTTTTGCGGCCAAAATACGGACAACATTTCAGCAATGCGGACCGCAAATGCCATCTTCAACACAGTCTACCCTAGCATTCAACAATGGCGGTCCTATTTTTGTTCTACCCCTTACCCCACATCATTTTTAGCCATAAGCAACTACACCAGTAAGAAACAACTACACAAAATTCTAATGTAAGTATTTGCACAGGATTAAACGAAAATGACATCTGAAACTACAAAGAAATCAAAAAACAAAATGAAGGGGAAACGGGTTGCATACTAGAAGAGTTAGAAGGTTTGAATGTCACAATTTGAGTCTTGTTCAAATGGCTGCTCGTATTCAACCTCTTTTTATTTTTTTCTTTACTCTTTTCTGTTTGTTCTGGTAAATTTTTTTTTCTTTTGTTTACGTGAGTAAGAGACGAGGGAGGTCTGCGTACTTACCTGCCGAGTCTGCAGAGGAAGGCTCACCACATAACATACTATACGACCGCATACGTGTTATGCGGTGCAATTAAAGACCAATATGAGAGTGGAGCAAATGTGGTGCATAATGTGATCACATAAGTGCAATGCGGGCCGCATAATGCACTATTTCACCGCATTTTCAACTTTAATGTTACACCCCTCTCTGCTTTTGTCTGCAGTCATAATGCGGTCCGCGTAATGATAATGCGACCGCATTCCTGACGCAGACTTCACATTGTGCCCCTTCTTCAATTTTTCATGCATCCCCATCAAGTGTTAAGATCTTTTGAACCCCCAGCACTCTAACACACACTTCAAATTGCTCAAATAAATCTATCTACCAAAAAAATGAAAAATTCAAGGAACAAAAGGGTGTTACCACACATGGTTTGCCTCCAATGAAGCGATTGATTTAACGTCGCGGCACGACGGAATTGATGTTCCTTTGATTTCACTCAATGGTCGGGCATGGACCATCTTTGAGAGCCAACTGCTCCACCAAATGTTTTTCACCATCAGTGCCAAAATAATGCTTGATGCGTTGGCAATTTACCTTAAATGTCCAGGATCCATCTGTCGATTCTAATTCCACCGCTCCATAAGGAGAGACATTCACCACCTTGAATGGACCGGACCATTTTGATTTAAGCTTGCCCAGAAACAATTTGAGCCTCGAATTAAAGAGCAAGACCAAATCACCCGCCTTAAACTCTCTTTTCAAGATCTTTTTGTCATGGACAAACTTCATCCGTTCTTTGTATACTGCTACACTTTTATAAGCATGGAATTGGAATTCCTCCATTTTATTGAGTTGTGTAAACCTCAAATTTGCAGCCTCAGCCCTGTCTAAATTAAGTCTTTTCAACGCACACATAGCTTTGTGCTCTAATTCCACGGGTAGATGACATGCTTTACCAAAAACTACCAGATAATGAGAAGTACCAATAGGAGTTTTGTACACCGTGTGGTATGCCCACAATGCATCATCTATCTTCCTTGACCAGTCGGTCCTATTTGCGTTCACAGTTTTTGCTAGGATACTCTTGATCTCCCGGTTGGAAACCTCAACTTGACCACTTGACTGCGGATGATAGGGTGTGGCCACCTTGTGCTTTACGCCATACTTCTCAAGTAGCCCCGAAAAAGCGTTGTTATAGAAATGAGATCCACCATCACTAAGAATGGCTCTAGGGGTGGCAAACCGAGTGAATATGTTCTTCTTCAAGAAGGCGGTCACACTCCTCGCCTCATTGTTTGGCAAGGAAATTGCTTCAACCCGTTTGGACACGTAGTCCACAGCTACCAATATGTACTTCATCCCACAAGAACATACAAAAGTACCCATGAAGTCGATCCCCCACACGTCAAAGATCTCTATCTCCATCACAAAGTGCATTGGCATTTCATGCCTCTTGGAGATTGAACCTTGTCGTTGACATTGGTCGCAAGCCTTGACCATTTGATTGGCATTATGGTAGATGGAAGGCCAATAATATCCACATTCAAGAACTTTAGCCGCCGTTCGATTTCCTCCATGATGACCCCCAACTACTGAGTCATGGCATGCCTTGAGAATTGGCATAAACTCTTCTTCGGGAACACACCTTCTGATAATATTGTCAGCACACACACGGAACAAGTATGGTTCCTCTCAATAGTATTGTCGGCAGTCTCTCAAAACTTTCTTTCTTGGATAAGATTCCTATCCGTCCGGGATAAGGTCACTAAACAAGTAGTTGGCAATATCGGCATACCAAGGAGCAAAAGTTCTAGATAATGCCAATATGTGCTCATCCGGGAATGCATCATTGATTTCAAGATCTCCCTTTGGTCTCCCTGCCTCTTCATGCCTTGACAAATGATCCGCCACTTGATTTTCCATTCCTTTGCGATCCTTGACCTCAAAGTCAAATTCATGCAACAACAAGACCCATCGAATCAATCGAGGCTTTGCATCCTTCTTTGCCATGAGATAGAAAAGAGCCGCATGATTAGTGTATAGCACCACCTTGGACCCCACCAAATAGGCCCAGAATTTTTCAAAAGCATACACAATAGTAAGAAGCTCTTGCTCAGTTACCGTGTAGTTCATTTGTGCCCCATTGAGAGTTTTGCTTGCATAGTACACCAGGTGGAGAACTTTGTTGTGACGTTGGCCAACCATTGCTCCAATGGCTACACCACTGGCATCACACATGAGCTCGAAGGGAATTGACCAATCGGGCGTGAAAATAATGGGTGCCGTGATAAGCCTTTGCTTTAACTCCTCAAAAGCTTTAAGACAATTCTCATCAAACACAAACTTGGCTTCCTTTTCGATGAGTTTGCACATGGGGTTAGCAATCTTGGAGAAGTCCTTGATGAAGCGCCTGTAAAACCCGGCATGCCCTAGAAAACTTCTAACACCTTTCACGGAATTCGGTGGAGGAAGCTTTGAAATAATCTCAATCTTTGCCCGGTCGACTTCAATACCATGCTTTGAAATTTTGTGCCCAAGCACAATGCCTTCGTCAACCATGAAGTGGCACTTCTCCCAATTGAGCACAAGATTTGTTTCTTCACATCTCTTAAGCACTTGTCTAAGGTTGTTAAGACAGTGCTCGAACGAATCACCAACCACCGAGAAATCATCCATGAAGACTTTAAGAAAATCCTCAACTATGTCGGAGAAGATGGACATCATACACCTTTAGAAGGTAGTCGGAGCATAGCACAAACCAAATGGCATCACGCTAAAAGCAAATGTGCCACACGGGCAAGTGAAAGTAGTTTTCTCTTTGTCTTCCAAAGCGATGTTGATTTGAGTGTAGACGGAATACCCATCGAGGAAACAATAGAATGACCTCCCCGCTAGCCGATCAAGCATTTGATCAATAAAAGTCATAGGGAAGTGGTCCTTTCAAGTTGCACTTTTAAGCTTCCGATAGTCCATACAAACTCGCCATCCGGTCATGGTTCGTGTTGGGATGAGCTCATTCTTCTCATTTTCGATCACGGTCATGCCACCCTTTTTTGCACACATTGTACTGGGCTCGCCCACAAACTATCTGCAATGGGGTAAACTACCCCGGCATCCAACCACTTGATAATCTCCTTCTTTACGACCTCTTGCATTGATGGGTTCAACCGCCTTTGATGTTCCACACTTGGCTTTGTCTCACTCTCCAATTGGATTTTATGTTCACAAATTCCTGCGAGGATCCCATGGATTTCCGCAATAGTCCATCCAATGGCTTGCCTGTGTTATTTTAAGACCTCCAACAATTGGTTTACCTGCACATCATTTAACAAAGATGAAATGATTAAGGGTAAAGTATCATTAGAGCCAAGAAATTTATACCTTAAGTGCGGCAAGAGAGGCTTGAGCTCTAGTTGCGGTGGCTCATTGATTGATGGCTTGGCGGGAGGTGTGGCCCTATTCTCCATGTCAAGAGAATGCTTTGCCGGAGTATAAGTATACGATCCAAGACCCTCCAATGCATTTACCGACTCCATGTACCCTTCCATGTCCTCACCATAAAAGTTCACCAAGATAGCCGCCAATGCTTGACCAAGGAATTGCTCTTCCATTTTCAATTCGATGGCATATTCAACCTTATAAACCACATCTATCGCTAAAATTCTCTCATACTCATGGGGTAATTTCATACCCTTGCTCGCTTGAAATGTGACTTCTTCATCATTCACTCGGAACTTAATTTTGTTTCGCTCCGAATCCATGAGTGCTCTTCCTGTGGCGAGGAATTCTCTCCCCAAGATAATAGGGATTTCTTTATCAACAACATAATCAAGAATTACAAAGTCAGCTGGCAAATGGAATTCTCCAACTTTCACAATTACATCATCAACAATGCCTACCGGTCGCTTAATAGATCGATCGGCCATTTGTAACCTCATTCTTGTTGGCCTTGGCATCCCTAATCCCGCTTGATTGAAGATGGCAAGTGGCATCAAGTTGATGCTAGCCCCATTGTCACAAAGAGCTCTAGCAAAATTACGCTCTCCGATAGTGCATGGGATAGTAAATGCTCCTAGGTCCTCTTTCTTTTGGACAGGGCTTGTGGCAATAATGGAGCTAACCCGGTGGGTAATGTTTACTACCTCATTCTTTGTGGTCCTCTTTTTGGTGATCAAATTCTTCAAATATTTGGCAAACCCCGACATTTCTTGAAAAGCTTCCAAGAATGGAATGTTCACCGACAATTGCTTAAGGATATCATAGGATTTCTCAAGCTTGCTATCATCAACGCTTTGAATAAGTCTTTGAGGAAAAGCGGAGGAGGTCTAGGAATAGGAAGTGGAGCTTTTGATGTCTCCTTCTCCTTTTCCTTCTCCTTTTCTTAGATCACTTCTTGCACCTTTTCTTTTTTCGGCACCCTTTTAACTTCAACAACCCCTTGCTCTTAAGCTTCAACTTCTTGTTCGACTTCTTCCCCAACAACCTCTTTTTCAATGTCACCTTGTAATACCTTCCCACTTCATGTAGTTATTGCCATGACGTGAGAGGTTGAGCCACCTCCACCACTCTTTGGGTTCGCAATGGTATCACTAGGAAGTTGCCTTTTTTGCTTTGGGTTTTGCTCTCTTGAAAGGTCTCTCATTTGCATCTCTAGCTTTTGGATGGATGCGATGTGAGAGCCAACAACTTCGGTCATGTTTCTCATGGATGCGTCAGACTTTTCTTGGTTTTGCAACACTCTTTCAAGCATGCTTTCTAACTTTGACTCACTTGACGACCCTTGATTTGCATAATGACCTTTTTGGGGGACATACGGGTTGGAGCTCCGGTTTGCAAAGTAGTTGTTGTTGTTGTTGTTCCAATTTCCTTGATGCTAGTTACCTTGATCATTTCTCCATTGTTGGTTGCCTTGCCCTTGCGGGTTTGGCCTCCATTAGCTTTGTTGTCCTTAAACATGATAGGGTTGCCTTTGATACCCTCCATGAGGGTTGTTGATATAATTCGCTTCCTCAAAATTTTCCTCCATGTTGGGTTGGACATCCTCCACTGCATTCACTTTCTTTGTCTGATTCTCGGTAAACATCTTTGTTAGCACATTTACATTTGTAGCAAGCCCGACAATCACTTGATCGCTCTCCTGATTTTCCTTGATCAAATTGCTCAAAGAAGGAGAGCCATATGAGATTCCTCCGGTAGTATCCTCTGAATCCCATGCTTGGTTGTGCTTTGCCATTTGGTCCAGGATTTGCATCACTCGAGCAAATGAGTTGTCCATGAAAGATCCGTCAGATGCATTCTTGGCGATGGCTTGGTTCATAGGATCCAAACCCATGTAAAATTTTTCCAACAACATGGAATCCGGGAACCCATGGTTTGGAGACCTCAACAAGTATTATTTGAAGCGATCCCATGCCTCATGCAACTGCTCCCCCTCTATCTGCTTGAAGAAGAAAATCTTATCCCGTAACTCGGACTTTTTGCTTTGGGGGAACCACTTGGACAGAAATGCCCGAACAAGCTCGGGCCAAGAATGGATAGAGTTGGGAGGTAGATTCTGGATCCATTTCCTTGCATCCCCAGCTAGAGAATACTTGAAGCATCTCAACCTCAGGGCATCGTCAGATACATTGTTTTGTTTGTGCATTGCACACACACCCAAGAAATTCCTAAGGTGTTGCGTTGGATCATCGTCGGTAGAATTTCTGAAGAACCCTTCTGCCTTAAGCTTCAGAATTAAACTGTGTTCCACCTTAAATGTGCCACTCCAACGGCCGGAGGCACAATGGCGTTGGTATCCTCAATGTATTCTTCGATGTCTGCGACAGGATTTTCTCCCATTTCTCCCTCCACATCATCACCATAATCTAACATGTTTTTCTATCAACACCAAGCAAAGTGTGATGGAATAGAAATAGACATTAAGTAAAGTACACACTAAATGGTAATTTCAAAACCGTATTCCCCGTCAACGGTGCCAAAATTTGATATGCTCAAATTACACTTTAATAAAGAGTGTAAGGCGGTCGGTGCCAAATATAATAACCCAACAAGGTTGGGGTCGAATCCCGCAGGGAATAGGTGTGAAAAGGTTACTCGTTCAGTGTATTGCTCGACTAAAGTCTTATCTCTATTCGGTTAATAGTGACAAGAGAATGGTTTGTAGTAACAAGAGTATGTAAGGAGTTTGATTTGAAGTAACAGCTAATTGAAATATTTAACAAGTGATTAATTGGATTAAGCAACCAAGGTTGTGTCCCTTTTAATGAAGTGTAACGTTTACAGGTGTTAATATGATATATTTCTAATGGAGGGTTCTTTTGATATGCAAATGATGCCTAAGATACTACCCAATATTTCCCAATAGTTGAGTAGTATTTCTTCTTTATAATTTTCCCAAATGTAAAAGAGTTGCAATGAAGAATCATCAATGTATTCCAACTAAAACCCACTTATTTCTAAGCGATTTTATTAAACAAGGTTTGAAGCATTGAGTCGTTGATATTTACTTCTACCATGTTCTAACCCACTTTCCCAAGCAAAGCAAGAATTTAATGGCTTTTGTTAGTGTTTGCAACTACCAACAATAAATGAAGAATGAGAGGTAAATAAATATCAACCAACCATTATATATATATATTCAATGTTAAACACCCATTAACATATTACCCATTTAGGGTCCACAACCTTAGTATTTAAAGTTAGTTACACATGCTACAATTCAAAAACCAACTAATATTTAATGTCATAAATGCTTACAAAGTAGAGAATCTTCAACCAAAAGCTTCCAAGAAGAGAGAATATTTATGTCTTGGAATGTAGTATAAAGACTAGACAAGATGAGCCCACAAAGGCTTCATAAAACTATTTATAGTGGAGCAAAAATCAGACAAAAAAGGACAAAATTACCCTTATATGCCCAGTATGCGACCACATTCTTGTCGCAGAGTAGGAATGCGGTCCGCATTTTGAGCATCAACACCACATATTGAAACCCTAGATTGCAGGACTTATCACATTCCACTTATGTTGTCCGCATTTGAGTTCTGCGGCCGCAGTTTTCATCGCATCTTTGACCGTCTGTGATCTTCATGATTGGTTTGCGGTTTATTCTGCGGCTCACATGTTGATTCTGCAGCCGCATAATGAACCGCATTCTTGACTTGAGATTTAGCTCAGTTCTCTGCCTTGGTCTGCGATTTGTTGTGCCTTCTGCGGCTCGCATGTCTGATCTGCGACCGCAGAGTGAACCGCAGACTAGCATTTATGCAACATTTTGCTCTTTTCTTGTCTTCTTGCTTCCATTTCCATGTTCTTGAGTTCCCAATCCTTATGTACTGTAAAAACAACACAACTACATAAGTAACAGAAATAATTGCATTAAAACAAGCTAAACTCTAAGAAATTAGTATCGAAATATGCCGAAATTCTTCAGCACATCAACGAGCACCTTGAAACTACTCTACTCTATGGAAATGATGATGTTTCTCTCAGAGAAGTTTGTTCGGCTTTGTACAACTATGAACAAAGAAAGCGAGAAAAACTAAAGAGCGGAGAAGCAGAAGCATTGTTTGTGAGGGGTCGTCCTCAAAATCAAACAAGGACAAAGAAAGGAAGATCTATGTCAAGATCCAAACCAAGCAAAGATGAATGTGCCTTTTGTTGAGAAAAGGGTCACTGGAAGAAAGATTGTCCGAAGTTGAAGAATAAGGCCAAACATAATAATGGAAAGGCCATTATGGATTCAAATGTAGCTGACTGTGATGATTCAGACTTCTAATTAGTTACAACAAAGTCATCAACATCAACAGACATATGGTTGATGGACTCGGCTTGTAGCTATCACATGTGTCCCAACAAGGATTGGTTCGTGAAATTTCAAGAAGGAGAATATGGAGTCATCCACACAGCGGACAACAACCCTCTTACCTCATACAGAATTGGTTCAATACGATTAAGGAACCATGATAGAATGATCAGAACATTAACAGATGTTCGATATGTACCAGATTTGA